>JAFFZR010027522.1:0-30728 GCA_018397195.1 Lethrus apterus | reverse complement strand
AATATAAATTATAAATTAAAAACAATTTTTATATCACAAATTATAAATGATATAAATCAATCTATAATGAAGGTTTTCACAGTTCGAATTAAGTCCTATGGGGCGAACGTTTCTTCCACTGTTCCTCATAGCGTACCCTTTGAATATGGCTTAATTTTATTTTTAATTATTATTTATTGATAAAATAAAATGTTCAAAAACGTAATTAAAAAGTTTGTATTTAACATCCTTTTTAAATGTATAAATTCTTTTTTAAATTATGTGAAAAAAATCGATTTGTAATGATCAATCTTTAAATAAATTTTTGTACATAATTTTTTGCATAAATAACTTATTGATTTGTATTTTTTATTCATAAAGTAAAAGCTTCCGGTTGAATCGGAAGTATTAAGGTAAACTAGATGATAAAATGGAAAAATGACTTTTGTTGGAAATTCAAAGTAAATTATAATATAAATTATAAATTAAAAACAATTTTTATATCACAAATTATAAATGATATAAATCAATCTATAATGAAGGTTTTCACAGTTCGAATTAAGTCCTATGGGGCGAACGTTTCTTCCACTGTTCCTCATAGCGTACCCTTTGAATATGGCTTAATTTTATTTTTAATTATTATTTATTGATAAAATAAAATGTTCAAAAACGTAATTAAAAAGTTTGTATTTAACATCCTTTTTATATGTATAAATTCTTTTTTAAATTATGTGAAAAAAATCGATTTGTAATCATCAATCTTTAAATAAGTTTTCGTACATAATTTTTTGCATAAGTAACTTATTGATTTGTATTTTTTATTGATAAAGTAAAAGCTTCCGGTTGAATCGGAAGTATTAAGGTAAATTAAATTTTGTTGGAAATTCAAAGTAAATTATAATATAAATTATAAATTAAGAACAATTTTTATATCACAAATTATAAATGATATAAATCAATCTATAATGAAGGTTTTCACAGTTCGAATTAAGTCCTCTGGGGCGAACGTTTCTTCCACTGTTCCTCATAGCGTACCCTTTGAATATGGAAATTTAAAGTAAATTATAATTTTTTAAATTTTAAGTTACGAATGCGTCATGAAAACGTTGTTTACAATGTTTACGAATGGAAAATTAGTTATTTTAAATAAATGTTGATGTTTTTGTTTCATTATTTTTTGGGCTTGAATATATAAAAAATATATAATTGGGAAAGAATGTAAAACAGCTGCATATAAATCTATATATTTTTGCACATCTTCCCCTTCTGTATTTCGGTATTTTTGTATATGGGGTATATGCACGCCCCTCTCTATGGCCAGAGTTTAGCTAGTACGTATCTGGAGTCGGGTGCTTTATTAGTATAGCGTAGAGTGTTTGGTGTAGATGGGTGCATTGCGGTTATAAAAATAAAATAAAAATTTTAAGCTTTTAGCGTGATTATACAAATGGGAATCGATTATAATGTGGATGTTTTAAGTGATAAGAAGTGTAAAATATCATCGAATAAATGTGGCAGATTTCTAATAAGGGATTTATCTAAAATACCAGCATCACAGGATGGTTTTATTTCCACATTCAGAGTCTGCGCATACTATTATGAATCCTTCAGATGTTCAGGGTGTGACAGACGATAATTTTCAAAAATTGTCGCGATTAACATCCCTTGAAAAGAAAAATCGCAAATCATGTGATAACGAATGCAGCAAAGGTATTGATATATTTGTATGTTCAACAAATTCTTTTAATATCCACGTGTTTATATATAACTTATCAATGTATGTATTTCAACTTTATAGATTAAAGTACAGGCGTTTAAATAAAATGTTTTGCCTCGAAACCAAGATAAACTCATTGTAAACATACATATTTTTAACACTAAAAGCGATAAAATATATTCGAATATTCCAGTGGATTAATAAAGGAAACTCAAGATTTCCGGTCAGAATACAGTAATTATAATCATAAATCATAAATAATGCATAAAACGTACACAGTAGCTAAAAGCACGCCGGGCTCGATTTCAACACAATTGCTTATGTCATTAATTTTAACATAAAATATTTATTTCAACGTGAAAACATGTGGGCTATTTCATACGGGTCAACATTAACAACAAATTTATTACTTGCCCCCATAATACGGTCCTGATGTATTGTTTATGTTCAAGAACCGTATCCTAATACTACGACATTCAACTTCAGTTTGTGTTTGTGATACTTGTGAAATGGTTCTTTGTGAACCATTTCCAAACATTGGTAAGCTTATTGTTAATTTCAAACTATTTAAACCTAATAATTCACGAAAAACATTTTTTATGTAATTCCGCTTCATGAATCACATTTTAAAAACCAATTTAATTCGTAAAATAACCACAGAAAATAGTTGAAAAGAAAGCAAGAACGGTACAACTTGACGGATAATTTTAGGTCATAAAATAATACAAAAAATGTGTACTGCACATTTTGCACCGCACATTCTAAACCAAATTTATGTTGATATTATTTACGTCAAAACCATTTGCATAAATTCTTCTATTAGTCATGGTTATACAGTAAACAACTTTTAAAATATTTAATGGCTTAAACCAACCCTAAATTGACTATAAATAATAATTCGTTGCTTTAATTAGTTAATTTCATAAAGTTAAACGCACATACCGTAAAATCACAATTAGTCATATTTGATTAATTATTCATAAAGTTTAATTACAAATTAAAATATAAAAAAAAAATAGATAAAAATCATAGAACCTTGAATTCGATTTTAATTTTAGACCTAAGAAGTTGGAACGGAAGTATTTCGCAACGATGGAGACGTTTACGCCATTGCTGTGCATCTTTACGTTCTCCAAGTTCGCAAACAACTCAGGAGCCTTGCAAAGATACACTTCTGGAAGGTCGAAATTCACAAATTCTAGTCAATATACCCCAAATAAGTACTTCATTACGTATACCAAGTACAACAAAGAAAAATAGCGTACAAGAAGTAATACGTTCAAAGTTAAATAGGATTCACGTAGGTCTTAGAAAAAGACGTGCTTTATCAGTGCAGGAAGTTTTTAGCAGTCCAAATCATGACCAGCCAACTTTTTACGTTCCGTCCCCAGATGATGACAGAAATGAAAGAGATTCCGGTTCAATTTCTTTGCCAATAATTGATTCGTCACATTTAAATGAAGAAAGAGGAAGGCAACGAAATCGACGTAAAACTGAAGATCATGGTTATCATAGTTTCGACGGTTATGAAAAGTTACCATTTGAACCAGAACCTGATTATGATGATGAAAAATGGCCCAATCAAATAAAAACACCAAATCCACGCAGATGGTCAGTAGTCGACGGCCTAATTCGATCAACTACCCAACAACGTCCAAAGATACAACCAATAGAATTCGATTCCGGTCCAAGCTCTTTGTCATTCGATTACAATTCCGAACCAAATAAAAGTAATAAATATGCTTTAGAGTCTATGAAAAATAAAATACCAAAAGCTAGATTAACTAAACACCCAGAACGTGCGAGATCTCATTCACCAGCGAAAAAAAGCCCACAAAGTAAAGAAATTAAAAGTTCCGATCAATCTAACAAACGTGAAGAAAATAGATACCATGATAAAAAAGAACATTCGCAGGTAAGTTTTTATGTTTTGTTTGAAACAATTCTAATGTTTTCTTTAGAATTGGCTGGAAGAATTGGAAGAAGAAAATGAGGAGGAAGTAGAAGCAGAAAGTAAATTTTGTACGTTACCTAGAGGCGGCGGTAGTACTTTTACAATAAGACAGGTTGTTTTTCAAAAAGGACCTGGATTCAAAGCACTCGGTTTCAGTATTGTCGGTGGTAGAGATTCACCAAAAGGCAGCATGGGAATTTACGTCAAAACTATTTTTCCTAATGGACAAGCAGCTGAAAGTGGGCATCTTCGAGAAGGTAAATTCCATCAACTATTTCGTCTTTTATTTATTTCTTGCTTCAATTTTTAGGTGATGAAATTTTAGCAGTTAATGGTAAACCTTTGCATGGTGCATCTCATCAAGAAGCAATTTCGGTTTTCAAGCAAATTCGTCAAGGCCAAGTGTTACTTCATGTAGGTCGTCGTATAATAAGAAAAAAACGTGAAAGATTAGCTTTGACTTAATTTTGCACTTTACATTCCATTTTCTAATACGTTTATATTCCCAAAGATTATAAATTATAAATTTTTATAAATTAACAATATATATGTAATGTACTTTTGATATTTAATAAATTTTATATGGCAAGGTTTTTTTTTATTTCCTGGAAGTTACGCAACAAGTCGTGCTTGCATGTTTTGTAGGTTTCGTTGAAAATTGTTTAAAAATGTCTTCGTACAGAATATTAGATCCTTAAGTAGTTGACCTATTGACATAATCTCCACATTCTTAGAATTACTTTCACTGTTTTTTTTATTATTATTTTAATTTTATAATAATTGCTTGTGTTAATATTCAGTTTGGTTTTCATGTATTCGTTAAGTTAATATATAAGGGCACCAACTTTTAACAAACATTCTTTTACCCGTCTGACAACTTCAACCTAACATCCTTTCATGTAGTAGAGCCTGAGGCCCATGAGGCAAGGTGTAAATGTGTATATATATATATCGGCATTATCCGAAGATATGCGACTTGCCACGAGGTCAATATATTGAAGTGGGGCTTTTTAGAACACGGATACACTGTTTACAATCTCTGCAAAACTATCATCTGTGGGGCCCCAAAAAACGATGTTTCACAAAAGTACTAAACGGGTAAGCAAAGATTAATTTATTTACAAATTAAATAACCAAATATTATTAATTGTCATATTTTTATTTTAATTAACATTTAGTGATTATAAACTCATTAAAAAAAACCTTGTAATGCAATACCGTTATGTCCTACAATAACATTGTTCACATGTAACAATTTAAAATAAATGCAAATGCCACGAAATGCACTTTTGTAACACCAGCATTTAAAAAAAATTAAATGTACAACATACATTTCTACAAGACCAAATGTAGGTTAAACTTTTTTCCTCTTTTACAGTTAAAGTGTACCACTTAAAGAAATCAAAATGGAAAAAGATACTGTAGACTATGTGACGGTAGTTTCTGTCAACGACGAACCAAAAGATTTATCAGAATTTATAACAGTTTTAAAAATTAGCAATGAAGAAGAAAGTGTAATTGAAGAAGTGTTAGTCTACAGATTACCAGGTGAAAAATTAGGATTCGGTTTAAAATTTGAAGGTGGAACAAAAACATCAGAATTTGTGAAACGATTATTTATACAATCATGTGCAATTAATAGCCCTGCATCAAGAGTACAAAGTTCTTGGGGACCTCTAACTGAAGGTGACGAAGTTTTAGAAATCGATTCCATACCAGTTAACAGCATGACCCGAATCGACTGTGTTAGGTGTTTAAAAGATTCCAATGTTGTTATTAAACTTTTAATTAAACATCGTTTAAATTCGGAAAAAATTGAGGATTTGCCATTAGTTATTAGTGCCGAGAAGAAAAGAACACCTCCACCACCACCTCCAGTTCCACCGAGAAAAGTGTCGAGAAAATCCAAAGATCCATCATCTATAGTTTTTCCTCCAAAAGGATTTGGAGACGGTTCGGAATCTACTAAAACTAACCATGAAGCTTCAAAAATTCGCTTAACATCACCTTACAA
Organism: Lethrus apterus; assembly: GCA_018397195.1. Lineage (NCBI taxonomy): Eukaryota > Metazoa > Arthropoda > Insecta > Coleoptera > Geotrupidae > Lethrus > Lethrus apterus. The sequence continues at coordinate 25,064 of JAFFZR010027522.1, read as the reverse complement.
TAGTGGAAGAAAACCATCGAGATTTGCTTCAAACGAATCACCTGAAGTAACCAAGAGGATTCGTAGATTATCAGATCCACCAGACGCGGAAGTGTATATAGATCTTTTTTCCCAAGAATCAGCATATAGTTTAAGCGAATCTGACGATACTGGAAGTTCCATATCTACCGTTGTAGATCGTTTGGGATCGTTTCCAACCACGACCAATTCAAGCTTCGCCGGGAGTTTGCCATCAACACCGACGCCGGTGCAAAAACACATTGACCTATCTGAAGACATTGACTTTTCAAATGAAGATTATTTATTTACCAAATTAGTTACATCACAAGATGAAGACGTTGTAGAAGATCCAATACCTTACCAAAAATCTCAACCTTTACAACCACCTGTCAATTTCCAAGATGCTCCTCTGAGTTACGGAAATGAAGACGTCAAAATCATGAAATCGGAAATAAGAATAAACATTGAGAAAAGAAATAACGAGCAAAAATTTTCTATTGCAAAAATATTAGTCACCCCTACGAAAGTACCTGACCAAATTCCACCTCCTCCACCACCGAGAACGAAAAATTTACCCAATAAGAAAACCGAAACCACGATCGAATTACCTCGTTTAGTCGATTTCGTCCCAAAATCTAACAAAAATTCACCAGTGCGCGATGATATTAATTCTATTGAGTTGGTTAAAATGTTCTTAGAAAGTGAAAAACAGCCAGAATATTTTCTTACCGATAATAATAAAAATCACGTGAACATTTTCGAGTGCGTTCAAGTTCAAGAAACATGGAATGAAGATAATGAATTTTATTCACTTGATTGGAGCCCTTCTTCAAAATTAGCAACAATTGGAGAAGATGAAGAAGAAATACAAACAGATGAGAGGTAATTTTTTTATCAATTCGAAAAATTTTTTCAAAATTATTTTCACAATTCATTTTCATATTTTGAGGGAAATTTATTCTTATAAGAAAACCAAAATTTGAAAATGGAAACTTTGACACACGCAAAATCCGTGTTAATCCAAATAATAATTGTTAATTTTTTTTAGACTTTTTTGCTTTTTATCTTTGAATTTAACTGATTGAATATTAAATTGCATTTTTTTATTGTAATGAGATATTACGTTTGTGTGTGTAGTTTTAGAAAAACAACAAATCCTGTAGTTATCATAGAAAATGCCGATTTTTGTACTGGAACCGAAGACGATAATAAAGGTTAGTTTATTTATTTGTTGTTATGCAACCTTGTATACTTACTTGTGTAGTTTTTGTTGAATTTAGGCGGGAGATTTAAATTTTTGAAAAAAAACCAAATTATAAGAAAAAAGTTTTTGTGTGGGTTTTTAATTAGTCAAAGTTAAAAAATGAAATTTAAAGAAATTTTTTTAAAATTCGTATGAAATTTGTATGCCCTTGACTTAACGTACAGTGACCTCAATGTTGCTATTACTCTTCCCCTTCCTTGTCGTATCAATAAGAATTATTGACGTCATTCTTCATTACTGTTTTTTTAAATATGATTCTGGAGTATTTACTTTTTAAATATCGATGATTAATAAATAGGTTTTAACTCGTGCAAAATGAGGATGAGTTACTGATGATGTTATATTTGCGGTTAGGTATCATTTTAAAAGTTGTTGCAATTCTCTGTTGTAAGCCAGTTTGAATTTATACGTTGGATGTTCATGTTTAAAATAGTTTTGCTTTCGATGATGTGCTTCATTAAAATGTAATAAAATTTGTGCGGATATTAATCGCATTTATGGGGGGTTATGAGTTATGAGAGTTAAAATATTTATCTTATCTCATTATGTATTTATTAATACAATAAACATAACAAAAATTCTTATATATTGAAAGGTAATTAATTCTGATGTGCTTTTGTGATAGTTTAAAGTTGAGTGTAAATGTAAGTTCTTTTGGCATATTTTTTTCGTAAATGGTGGTAACATGATTTAACGCTTTGTTAAGTTAAAGTCGATTGGTTTATTGGTTGTTTTGTGGGGGTGAATATTGACCCCGGCTAAAAAGATAACTTTTAAACTTGTATATGGTTATAAGACCATATGTTCTCAACTGGATTTGTTCAACCTTCAAAGATTTCATTTGCGGCGGCCAGCCCATTGTTAGGCTCCGTGAAAGTAACAAGTGTGTAGGTTTTGCATCCAGTTTAAAACTAAACGTGAAGTATATAAGTAATGTTTTTATAAATGTCAATACGGTGAAATGGAACCTAGAATTATTTTTTGTACTCCCAAAGTGGATATTATTCACGATATTGCACAATTACGTATTTCAAATGCAGGTTTGAACATTTTTTTCTGTCCCATTAACGCTAACATGTTTTTTACTTCCTCGTCCGTAAATAAATAATCCATAATTTTATTATTATTAATTTGTAATTAGGGAATTTTTAAAATTTATTGCGTTATTATGTCGTCATTTTAATGTTAAATTTTCTTATGCTTCGTAATTGTTGTGTTGTTTTATTGCATATTTAAAATATTTTAGTCCGTTTACCATTGAGCATTTAAATAACGTGAATCATTTTTGAATTCCTAAATTAGAAAATATGAAATTACGTGGAAGAAAAAACTGGTTTGCATATTATTATGTATGGGTATTATTTACTTATAATAAATATAAAAATTTGCAAAAATATTCCTTATCGATTATTAGATAACATACTTATCAGCATTATTCGATAAAATTTAATAAGTTCAAAAGTCAGTAAGTTATTATTTATAAATTTTTCCACGTTTGTTTATTCAATTTTTATATTTATCAAATTACTTTATTAAGAATTATGAACGCAATTATTTTTTAACTTTTGTGTTTCCTACTAAAACGTGACCTTTAAATCCTCTGCATTTATAATGCACCTTTTCTATTTTAACGATTTTTATACAAATTTTATACAATTTTTCGTAACTATGTTACAGAATTTTTATTACAAATTTTAAAAATTTAATCATTTTTTAGGTATAACTGACTTATCAAAACAGAAACCTTCAGGTACAATAAATAAATTTGGTAAGTTGTAAAGTCATAAAAAGTTATCAAATAGATAAGTAATTGATTGCTTCCTGTTTTTTCTTTTTTCTTATTAAGTTGTCGATATATTTAATTTAAGATGATAATATGGAAGCTCCACCGATTTATTCAAGACAACCACCTGATGGACACGAGTTTCCAGATTATCAAGAAACAACCCCAAAAGTTCCTGATACACCTCCTCCAATACGACCTCGAACAATATGGGAAAAAAACCAAGTGAAAAACAGTGTTAAAGATAAGATTGCGATTTTTTCGAATAATCAACCAACTTTAACGAAAAAGTACGTCAGTTCTGATAATGTGTCGTATGAACAGACATCAGATTTGAGTAAGAAAATGTCGCAGTCGACGTTGTCACTTGAAAAGACCGATTTTCAAAAACAACGTTCGTTTGATTTTTCCACGGATTTTTTGAACAGACCAGTGAAACGTTCCATGAGTTTAGTTGATGTTTCTGATAATAAAAGTGATCGCTGGAATCAACTGATCGAGCAAAGACGGAAGGGATTATCAAAATTAAAAGGATTAGTTATACCGGAGCACATATCAGAAAACGAAGTTCTTAAACCTGTTATTGATTTACCTGAAATTAAATCAAACGTAACGTCCACCGTAACTGAAGAAACACCCGACTTAAATAAAAGATTACCGTTACCAACACATAGGAGGAATTTGTCAACTCCGTCTACAGCACCATTACCCTGGGCAACGGAAGACACCCCAAATTTACCAACGACACCATTACCCTGGACAACGGAAAACAGCACCAACATACCAACACCATTACCCTGGACAATGGAAAACAGTACTCTACCAAAATATTCCCCAGCATTTAAAAGAAAACCCCTACAACTTTATCCAAAACCTGAAACTAAAACTAAGACTGAAATAACAAAACTATCTATTACACTGCAACATGATCCCCCTAAATCGTTGGAAAGTTTAACATCACCAACGCGTTTGGATTACAGCTTCGAGTACTTTATTTCACCTGAATTTAAAACTAAAAATGTAGCCACTAAAAAAACAAAACCTTACATAATTGAACCATCGGAATATGAAAGCGATAATGACTCTGCGTTAAGCTCAAGTCAATCAAGTTACATGTCGAGGCAATCACCACCAGCATCGCCTACAAATATGCAACTTGAATCCAACGTATACGACAAGAAAATGGAGTCAAATTACGATAGCTTAAATCGTAGATTATTGAAACCGCAAAGTGTTGAAGCCATCAACAGGAAAAACATCTTGGCTTCGGCTAGATGTCGCAGTGGCAGAGATTTGAAAGTTGGTTCACCGTTAATTCAAAGAAAATTTGAGGAAAACGCTGCAAGTTTAGATAAAGAAGTAAATTGTAACGAAAATGTAAACCAAGATAACGAATTGAAGAAGGAAACCCCAAATTTTCAGAAATATTTCACTGAAAAAGAAATCAAAGTCAAAAACTGTGAAAACACCAAAAATAATTTTGATGTACTTAAAACAACTGTATTAAATAAAAAAACTTTTGGAATAACTAAAGCGGCCAGTGTCAATGATTTACGAAAGAATTTTGAGAAAACTGTTCCAAAACCAGCAGCACGGAATTCTATATGTTCTCTTAATTCATTAGTCGTTGAACCAAAACCTGTTAAACGAACTTCCTTACCATTACTTTTAGCCGAGCCTATAAAATCGGAAACAATTCAAGTAAAGGTAAATTTTATTAATAATTTAAATTTTAATATTTTTTGTTTGATTTCCAGCCGAACGAAACAATAATATCAGAAATATTAAAAGAATTCTCTGATCTTAAAAGAGAAGATCTGAAGATTGTTATTTTAAAACCTGAAATAGCCGGTGGTAGTTTAGGTGTAACGTTGGCCGGCGGAGCTGATTACGAAATAAAAGAAATAACGGTGAGTTTGCACATAAAAAAATAAAATTTCTAAATGAACATTTTAGGTGCACAAAATAAGAAACGGTAGTCCGGCTTTTCGCGATGGACGGCTACAAAAAGGCGATAAAATATTGTCAATAAACGGTAAATTCATGAAAGGCTTATCGCATGGGGAGTCTCTCGCTATTTTGAAAGAGAATGTTCCAGAAATAATCATTGTGGCTTGCAAAAGTCAACAAAGTTCGGTATTATCACCACAGAAATCTTCTTCATTTGATTATCCGCCAGTTGTTACTAAAAATGGTAAATAAATTAATAAATTTAGGGATATTAATTTGTCTATTTTTTTTGTAGAGAGTCAAAATGATAAAAAAGGTGAATTATTTGAAGTTACGCTTATTAAAGATGCAGCTGGGTTGGGGTTCAGTGTACAAGGTGGGCATGATTCCCCACAAGGAAACGTACCTTTGGTTATTAAAAAATTGTTCATGGGTAGGTGTAGATGTTCAAAAATTGGAATTCAAATTAAAAATAATCATTACTTGTAGGTGGTGCAGCGGAAAAATGTAATAAATTAAAAGCAGGTGATGAATTATTAGAGATAAACAAAACAGACGTAACATCCATGTCGCGAATTGACGCTTGGACTTTAATGAAGAAATTACCCGAAGGCGAAATCGTTTTAAAAATTCAAAGATGAATTTCAACTAGCTGTGTATTTATTACTCTTGCCTATAAATAATTTATATTATCTTTAAAAATTGATTGCTAGACAGCTTTAATTAATGCATTTTCTTTGTAATTAAGAATTTAAATGTAAAATATGTATGTGCCTATTATTTTTTTAATATATGCTATTTTATCTTTGTGCGTTACTTACAGTATTTTTTATAAACGTATTGTTGTTGAATGTTTTTATTATAAATAAATCGAAAATATAACAAATTTTAATTTTTATACCTTAAAAGTCACCTAAAAAGCATTTTCTTTACAGTTTTCGTTATATTCTTGTGGCTGCAGAAATGAAAAACAATTTGGCTTAAAATTGTGAAAGAAATATTTAACTGTAAAATGATTTGGGAAACAATATTTGGACCCTTTGAAATTTACATTTACAATATTGCGAAAATAATTCTATGTCAGGTGTATTTTCTGTTCTCTACGATTTATAAAACTAAATGTCTGATTGGTTTATACGCTACTCTTACATCCAATCATGTTATAGTAGACAAATCTTATGTAAAAAAAAAATATATCGTAAAAGCAAAAACAAGAAGCTGATAAAAACTCGCCCAATCAAGCCCAGTAAAAATATAGTGTTTGATTTGCGAAAGTTTTTTTGTAGTTGTTTACGCTTGACGTTCTAAACGATGCATTCTGATTGGGATTATCACTGAAATTATACCCAATCATAATAAACTAAATAAATTCCACACTGAAATGTCGGAAGGATGCGCCAAAAGTTTATGTTTTATACATTTCCGAATTTACACACGCCAAGAAGTCCGTTTTAAAACATTTCTTTATATAAACAATCAGCTAATAAACAACGAGAAAGGTTTTTCTTAATAGTTCTTGAAGAAATAATTCAATAAAATAATGATTAGAAGAAATTCCATCCTCCTTCTAAAAGTGACATCTTATTTTTTTATTTTTGTTAGTTTAAAGCACATTCAAAGAGGGGAAAATTGAGTATTCGCCTTTGATTGTGTAGGTTTGAATTGTTTGCTTGACTAGAATCTATCGAGTAATCATTTTGTTAGAACTTCTACGACAAAATTCGTAGAAGTTCTAAATATTTGAGTTCACAATATTTCGAACATTTTGTTTTGATCGTTCAATTTTTTGCCAGTGGATTTCATATATACAGGATCATTCTGAAATAAGGAAGTTCACAATTGGTTGGTGTCATTCTTCTGCAAGAGCAGCAAGCATTTTACCAACTTACTATGCATTGAGAAGCGTTAGTAATCAATACGGCAATGCAATTCTTTTAATATTGATAACATTGTAAACAACACAACAGTTTTTGCTCCAAAAAAAGTATAAAGATTTTATCGTCCATCGCCAATCGCCCATCGCCAGCGCTATCATCATCACTATCACCAATTCTGAAATGTGTGCCACTATTTTATCAGGTGATACCTAACCTTACCCTAAACGGCGATCTTATCTTGAATTTAAATTTTTGAAAATTTGTGGACATACGTTCTCGCCCCGGCCCTGCTCTCACTTGAATGCGTTGCCGACAATTGACGCTAGTTTAAAGACGGTTTACAATCGACCAAGAAAATAATTCGTGCTGAGCAATATTGTGCTGGCTGACTGCAGTAGTCAGGACCGGAGTCAAAACTGTTTTTGTGACACAACGTAACACCGCCGTTTCTGCAGATTTAGGTTTAGTCTATTATCAGGTATCACCTGATCAAATAGTGGGACACATTTCAATGATATATAATAGTATATAACAATTAGATGCACTTTGAATTGCTTGTGAGAGACTTACAAATAAATAAATTAAATCACCATCTCACGACGAATTAAGTTTATGTAAGTTTAAAAAAAAGCCTGGGAAGTTTCAAAAATTGACTATAAACTTATTTAAATTTGAGTCTTTAATTTGAGAAACATACGTTTTATGTTAAATATTATTTTAACTATAAGATCGGGGCTGCAAAGTCTTGTGTTAGGTGTTTATATTGTTCTAATTTTAATATAAAATTATATATTTTGTATTATGAAGGGAACCCAAGCGCTTTTAGCGGTGTAAGTTCATTAAGGAAAACAACTCCAAACTGCCTTGTAAGTGCACTATATGTAAATAAATATTTTTAAAAAATTACCTCAGGATTGAGGATATAACTTTCAAACATTAGTTTTCTTTAGAAACTTATAGATTTACCGCTGAGGGCGCTGACTACTAGTTTGCACCATCCATAGTAACGTTGGTTTTATTTATAAATCATGAGTATGGTTGAGTGTATTAATTACATTGTAATAGTAATGTAAATTTAAAATCGATTTTGTTAAAACACGTTTAGTAAAAAAATATTTTTGTTGTTGGCTGCCCTGCGAAGTGCGAAGTGAGTGATGCGCACGCAGTTGTCTAAACGCGTATGCTGGTATACAAGACGAGAGAAATGTATCTTCGTGATGTAAACTTATTCGTATGGTTGTAAAATGTAATTGCTGTAAACATTTTTAAAATGGGACGCTCTAAATTCCCCGGAAAACCATCGAAACACGTAAACAGGACGCGTGTAAACGTTCTTTGCACACCTTTGGATACAACAACAGTTGGAAATACCAACAATGTTGTGACAGTTGAGACCGACGGTTCGAAAAAGGTAAACATTTGTGATTATTAAAGTTCGTATAATTCTTTGTTATTTATATTTTGCTTTCATTTAAACAGGCTAATTCAAATGGTAATGAGGTTATACAGTCACCAAAATTCGAGGAGGTTGCTTCAAAAATTGACAAACGTAGAAAGAAAAGAAATAGTTTAGTTAATAAACGCGCAGCAATCAAAAGAAACGCATTGTTATCTACAAAACTAGTGAATCAAGTAACCAGAAGAACTAGAAGTGGAGTGCCTAGTAGAAGATCAATTCGTAGTTTCTCAACGATAAGAAAAGTTGCAAAAACTAAACATTCAACAAAGGAGTCGAACAACTTAGTTGGTAAATTTGTCTTGCCCAGTCGTAGTGTTCATTCATCGCGAGTTATTAAACCAAATAAACGATTTATAAATGTTGAACAAAACGAATCCCGTTCATTTAAAAGACGTGTTAACAAAAAGTTATGTGTACGAACAAACGATGACAAGTGTAAAACGGATGAAAAGAAAATCACCAATGACAATAGTGTTAAAAATAACGTTGAACAGTCACCACATTCCAAAGGAAAAGTTGTGTTACGCCAAGCCAGATTACAATTACATACTCAAAGCCGTTCTGAAACTGAAGGTCCATTTTCATGTAACACCACAAACAATCTCAACATACCAGGAACTGTCACTTGTGGTGTATGTGGCGCTATTCGTTTTTATCGTTTTATTAAACAAGCCAGAAAATTCAATATTTACAGCTGTGAATCATGTAGAAAATTCATTGCTAAAATGATCAAACGGCAAAGTAATGTAAACTCAATAAATGTACCAACTTTAGTGTGTCAAAAAGGACAAGGAATGTGTCATGTGCCTCCAGTTGTACGTAGCCCCCATTGGAAACTTTTTCGATGTGCATATGGAGCACGCTGCTCAGCTTGTTGGTTAAAAATGTGTTTAAGATCATTTCAAATACCAGTGACTTTAAAAAATAGCTTAGCTCAACTTTTACCAAAAAATATGCAAACACATGATCTTACATTCTCAAGCTCTCTACCTCTGTTATCATGGCAAGCCAATCTAGAAAATAAACCAGATACTAAAGAAGAAAAAGATATGTCACAAATCAGAAGAAGGCCAGTACGTTTAAAAACAATCAAAAGAGACATTAAACCTGTCCCAACAAATGTTTCGGAAATAAAACGACAAAAAGTTGATTTGAAAGGTCCTCGTGTTAAACATGTTTGTCGTAGTGCTTCCATTGTTTTAGGACAACCAATTGCTACATTTCCGCCTGATCTTGCCAAAAAGGATGACGAAATTAAAACCATCAAAAATAAAGAAATTGGTGATAAAGAAGATTTAGAAAATGATAAACCAATTATAAAAAATATTAGTATAAAACCTGAAAGCAAAAAGGAACGCATTACAAAAACAGCACCTGTGTTTAATGTATCAGATGTAAGTTTTATTTCATTCCTTGTTTAGATTTTTTATTGAGCTTCAATGAAACAAAAATTTTTAGTTTGTAAATTTGTGTTATTTGGTTAAAGCTCAAGGGAAGAAAGAATTCGATTCATTGTTTGATTAAATTTTTTTGTAGAGCAAACCATATGTGAAGAAAAATATTATTGATCGCAAAAATTCAATTTTGATAGATTTTTGGGAAAATTACGATCCAGATGAGATTTATCGATATGGATTCGGATTAATGTCTTCCGAGCCTTTCCCTATGCAAGCTATATGTTTTCTTTGCGGAAGCGCTGGGAGAGAAACACTGTTATATTGTTTAATATGCTGTGAACCTTATCATCCATATTGCCTTGAACAAACACCTTCGAATTTTAATGAAAGTAATGAGAAATTTAATTGGTTGTGTCCACGGTGTACGACGTGTAATGCTTGTGGACAAGCTGATCGACAGAAGATAAATTGTCAAAAATGCCATAAAGCATACCATCCTACTTGTATACCCATGTTAAAGAGAGATGATAGACCCATCGTAAGTATATCAACAAGCTTCAAAGATTAATAGTGAATAAAATTTTTATAATTTTTAGGTTTGTTCAAATTGTTTAACATGTAAAAGTTGTGGAACCAATAATATAGTAAAATTTGTCGGTAATTTAGCGTTATGTCCAACATGTTTTAAATTACGTAATAAAGGAAATTTTTGTCCATTGTGTCAAAAATGTTATGATGAGAATGACACCGATATAAAAGTATGACATTTATATTACAAAAAAAACAGTATTAATTTTAGTTTTTCAGATGATGGAATGTGGAAAATGTAAGAAATGGATCCACGCCAAATGCGAATCTCTAGCTGATGAACAATATCAAATGTTAAGTTTATTACCAGAATCCATTGAATTTCTTTGTAGTTTGTGTTCAAATGAATCAACGCCTTATTGGCGAGAAGTTGTACATTGCGAATTACGTGCCAGCTTTAATAACGTTTTGCGTTTGTTGAGTAAAAATCGCACAGCAAGAAATGTGTTGAAACTGAGTCCGTACAAAAACGTCAGTGTTAATACCAGGCCGCCAATTTCGGTCAAGAGGTTGCAGTTTCGAGATGATGATATTAATGAAAATGAAAAAGAATCAAATTTTAAGGTATATTTTTCTATTTCCTTTATTTTTCATTCGTTTTTAATTAAAAAGAAAAACTTTAACCTTTCTTTAATTTTCTTTAATATCGCCAGCCCCTCCCCTATCTCGTTTATAATTCTCTACCATTTCTTGGTACTCTCAGTATGCGTCCCCATGTCCATTGCCTTGGATAACCCAGTGCCAATACTCATCCTGAGCTGACAGAATTTCCATTTTACATACTCCTTCCTCATCCAATATTTATTTTCTCCTCGTTACCACACCTGAATCTCGTGATCACTCTATCTTCCAACCCTTCCATTTTCCCTTCCAATTAACCGGGACTCTCCCATACACACATATACCAACCTGCCCTTTCATATTTTCTTATTCTCTTTCTTTCCCATCTTGTCCGCTCCTCATTCCTCAATTCCCTGTTCACTATTTCCTCTAATGCCATTCTTGTCCAACTCCATCTATTCCTCTCTCTTCATTTTTATTATACATGATTATTCCCCATATTTTAAGGTGTGCTCACTTTGTACAAACATATTTGAATTTTTTTCACATTAAATTTTGTTCAGTTTTTATTTTCATCAATTTTGTGTGTTACTTGAGTCATTTTCATTATTTAGATGAATTCAAGAAACAGTTTGGAAAATCAAGAAACGAAACTCGAATCAAAGTCACCAGTTTCTCCGAGTATGGTCGACATTAAAAACAAATTAAATTCGAATGAATACATTTCTTTAAAAGAATTCAATAACGGAATGGAAAAAGCATTAGAAGGTTCAAATTCAGAAGAATTATTAAAAATTTATTGTTCGATTTTAAAAAAAGTTTTTCCTTGGTACGATCCAAAGCAAGACGACGAGGACGATAAAATTCATCGTGAAAATATCGTCTTGCAATCAAATATGTTGGATGTAATAAAAAAGTGTGATTTTGAAGTTGCAAATGATAAAGTCGATATTAGGAGTTGTTCGTTGTGTAAAGGTGTTGGTGATGGGTTGCCCCATAAAGAAGCTAGATTGTTATATTTCGGACAAAATGAATGGATTCACGCTAATTGTGCTTTATGGTCATCGGAAGTTTATGAAGAAATAGATGGATCTTTACAAAATGTTCACGGTGCTTTATCTAGAGGAAGATCCATTCGTTGTGCTTACTGTAAACAAAAAGGTGCAAGCGTTGGTTGTTGCGAAAAAGGTTGTCATGAAACATATCACTTTTCTTGCGCTCAAATCGCTAATTGTTATTTCCTCCATGATAAATCAGTACATTGTCAAAGTCATAAAATTAACAATGAAGCAAACATTTTAACAACGTCTACAGATTTTGACATCCGCCGATCTGTTTATGTGGAAGTTGATCGGAAAAAGAAAAAATACTGTGAACCTGAAAAAGTAAATTTTATGGTTGGATCACTATCGGTAACAAACTTAGGAAAAATCATTCCGATTTTATCAGATGATTTCGAAGCCATCATCCCATCTGGTTTTACTTGCTCCAGATTATTTTGGTCAACCAGTGAACCTTGGCGCTTAATTCCTTACAACATAAGCACTTCAGTTTTTAACGCTGAATTGGGGAACGTGTACGTCGACAAGAATTTCACAGTTGATCATTCCCTTTCAAATTCTGATATTGAAAAGCAGTTGAAAGAAATATTTGCTTGGCAAAAAGATTTATCAAAAGATTTCGATTCCGACGAAGAAGAACCGCAAAATACTGCTGATTTATTATCACCAGAATTAACCGATGCAATATTTGAAGACTTACCACATGATTTTTTAGATGTGATTTCCGTGCAAGACATGTTGATAAATTACGAAGAATTTTTAAACATGGAGCTTAATTGTAATGATAACGTTTTGAATATAAACAAAGAGGTGGAAGAAATTGAATGTGATACGAAATGTCGTGAATTAAAGCGAAGCAAATCGGAAGTTTTTAATCAGTTGGGAAATGTAGAGAAATTAACGAAAAATCGAAGCCATCAGCGTTCTTGCAGTTTGACGTGGAGTTGTAAACTCGATAATTCTTTAACGCCAGTTATGAAAAAAAGAAAAATTACTTCACGTGACAATAATATGTTTTTGCAGTTGTTGCAAGTTGATGGGGCTTGTGATTCTAGCGGAAGTGAATGTGAATCACCACTACACGAAAGTGAGTGGACTTATGAAGAAGAACCAGTTACTTGTGAAAGATGCCAGTGTACTTATAGGACTTGTGCTAGTTATAAACGCCATTTAGAAACTTGCGATGTGATGTCTACAAGTGATAGTGATACGGAAGAACAGAGTAATTTGATAAGGAATGTGGTTGAAACTACTCCTATTATTGTTAACGTCGAACCTGAATCCAACTTGCTTGCGTCTTATGAATCTTATAGTTCTTACCAAGCCAGTCAGAATGAAATTCAATCGACTGTTTTAAATACACAAACGTTTGTTACGGAAGCGCCATCTGAAATTGCAATGCCTGAAAACAACATTTTTTATCCGAGTTTTCAACAATTTGACAAACCACCGATGATGACTCAACAATCGAATATTGCGATAAACGAAATGGGTGTTCCTACTATTACGATGGCACCGACACAAAATATTGAAGATACACCTTTAACACAACAATCAACTTTTTGTTTAAATCAACAACCAATTTGCGTTAACCAATCTGGTTTGATATCCTTGGATAATACTCCGTCTTTAACTAATCCGATTTCCATTAATCCAATCACTATAAATCAAACCCCTATTTCTATAAGTCAACCTTCATTGGAAATACAACAACCTGTTATGCAGTCAGTTCCATTTACATCAGACGTAACTCCGATTTTAAATATAGCTCCACATAATCAGATAACGATTGATGCTAAAGTTTTGGCTCCGTGTTCGAATATTGTGAATTCTGTTATGACTGTACCGCAGAATAGTTGGGTTAAACCAGTTGTGAAGCCGATGATTTCACAAAAATGGATAAAACCTCGAGGTAGACCACGGTCACTAGCTGCTAAAAGAAGTCGAGTACAGCCTGGTTCAACCATTATGGTGCAGCACCCTAATACTACGGGTCCATCAGTGATTTTACAACATTTACCAACGTCTAATATGGTACCGACTTACGTCGATGCATTTCAACAACAATCTGGACAGAATTTGCAATATGTTGCGACACTTACCCCACAAATTAACTCAACGATCCCACAAACCCAATTAGTGCAATTACAACCAGAAAATAATTTTTTGAGTTTGATGCCTAACATACAACCAACAATGATTATCCAACAACCTAGAGTTGTAACTGATCAATTGATTGTCGATGGAAACGGTTCAATGGTTTGGGCTGCACAGCCTGTACAACCCGTTTATTATGGCTTTGAAACCATCGTGCAAAACACTGTTATGCAATCACAACAACTCTTACCCACGACAATGCCAGGAGTTTTAACAACAAACAGTAGCTATTCAGCAACCACGCAAGTATTTCAAACTAGTAAATTGGAACCAGTTTTAGATGTATCACAAGGGAGCTTTGTTCTTTTGAATTCGGGCCAAATTGTTAATCCACAATCGATACAAATGACCCCTACGATCTCACAAAGCGTTCCGCACAATTTACAAACTAACCAACTACCTGTGACTCAAATTAATCCAAAACCATCAGCTTGGAATCAAGTTGAAACCTCAAATTCGACAGATATATTAAACCAAGCAAAAGCATCCACACTACCAACAACCACCAACAACATACATAGTATTACATTACCTTTAGCTCCTTTTGTATCAGAACAAGGCATTCCAACAAATATAGTAACACCAACACCAAAACCACCAACATCGACCCAAACAAGGCCAATGAGTCGAGTACTACCAATGCAAACAAGAGAATTAAAGAAACAACTAGAAGACAAATTGGATACAAAAATTGAAAAAGAACACACAACACAAACGTTCGTAAAACCAAAAATTAAAATCTTGGAAAATGCCATCGTAAAACCAGCACACGTAATCCAAAAAAAAGACGTACAATTAACGAAAACTGACGTCCAGCCTTTAAAAATAGTTTTATCGAAAGAAATTAAAGCCAATATATTACCGAAAATTGCACCTCCCGTCCAAATAGCTTCATTAAAACCAATAAAAACTGAAAGAATTCACTCTGAAAAAATCAAAACTAAAATACAAAATATCGAAAATCGTATACATAACACCGAACGTAGAATTCAAAATATAGAAAATCGGACACAACATACCGAAATTAAAATCCAAGATGCCGAGATTCGATTACAAAAAACTGAAGATCACATACAAGAAGATGAAAATAGAATTAAAGACACTGAAATTAGGTTACAAAATACTGAAAACAAATTGCAAAGTACCGAAGATAGATTACATAACACTGAAAATAGATTACAAAACACAGAAAATAAATTACAAGAAACTGAAAATAAATTAACGGAAATTCGGATACAATCAGAACTTGTAGAACTTCCAATTGAAAAATTACCAGAACCTGAAAAAGTTGAAAATACTTGTTTAGAAAAACCAATTACTCCTGAAGTGAAACCACCACCAGAAAAAACCAAAAGCCCTCAATCCTCAATACTATACACCGTGGAAACGCGAGATGGTTTCCGGTATTCATCAACTTCCATTTATGAGTTATGGTCGAAAGTTTTCGAAGCAGTTCAAGTTGCAAGATCAGCCCATAATATGCCTCCTCTTCCAGCCAAAGCACTAGATATGATCAATAACTTACAATTGTTGGGTTTAAAAACAAACGGTTTGAAATACTTAATCGAACAATTACCAGGCGCTAGTAAATGCACAAAATACAAACCAACTTTTCATCTCAATAACGAACATGATGATTCGGATGATGACCTGGAAGTTGGTAGTATAAATGGTGCAATTAGAACCGCACCTTACATCAGGAAGAAAGAACCCAATGACATGTTCGGATGGTTAGCTTCAAAACATAGAAAACCAGAAAATAGTGTTGTTGATTCTGAACTATTACCGAGGTAAGTTTTATTTTCTATGGGATATTTAATGGCACGACAAAATTGAATTTTCGAACGACAAGAAATCAACAGAATAAAACAGTAAATTAACGATATCCTTTGTATGAAGAAAAGAAAAGTACATTCCACAACAGAACTGTCGTTCAGTAAATGGTAAAAGATTTTTTGAACGCCAGTAAAATGTAAAGAACAAACTAAAAATATTTTACACGAAAAATATGGTAGCCTCTTCAATATAGTTTTGCCAGAAGATAAAAGTTAATGGCGAGTTGATGTTTAGCTTGTTCTTTAGGTTTTATTGGCGTTAAAAAAACCTTTTCTTTCGTTAATTTGCAGTTTTTTGTTGAGTCATTAAATCCAACCCATTTTCTATTAATTTATGCATCCTGTACATTTTTTTTTTTTTCATTTTTAGAAGAGGTTCTGTAACAAATTTACCCATGGCTATGAGGTTCCGGCAATTAAAATTAACTTCCAAATTTTCTGTTGGAGTTTATAGATCTGGTATTCATAGGAGAGGATTGTTTTCACTTCGAGACATAGAATCTGGGGAAATGGTTATTGAATATGCCGGAGAGGTATTATGATTTTAATTATTATTATATTGATATTAATAATATTTTTTTAGGTAATTCGTTCAGTGCTTACTGATAAACGTGAAAAATATTACAATTCGAAAGGAATTGGTTGTTATATGTTTAGAATAGATGATAATTTAGTGGTTGATGCGACGATGAAAGGAAACGCCGCGAGATTTATAAACCATTCATGTGACGTAAGTTTGTTGGAAAAATTAAAATTTGGTTTAATAAATTGTGTTTGTAGCCAAATTGTTATTCAAAAGTGGTTGAAATCCATGGCCATAAACACATAATAATATTTGCTTTAAGACGTATAATATGTGGAGAAGAATTGACGTATGATTACAAATTTCCATTTGAAGAAGATAAAATACCATGTACGTGCGGAGCAAGACGTTGTAGAAAATTCCTCAACTGACATTCAATCAAAGTGGTCTGCGTTGTATTTTTTACCGTTTATAAACGTGTATAGTGTACATATTTTATGATTTTTGTACGTTTCGTTCTTGGTATTTATAGCACCTGTACTGACCGAATTTGAAGAATTAATATATTAAATCATAGTGTATAGTTTTTTTTTGTGTAAAAAGGTTCAGTATTCGCATTTTTAAAGTGTTTTGGCTGTGAGAAAATATGCATTTTGTGCCATTCTAGGTAGTGCAGGTGCTATTTATTAGAATATAATTAATTGTGTATGTGTGTGTTTGTATATTTCTTGTGATAATTTTCTGAAGTTACTAGAAATTTCTTTCTTTGTATTTACGAGATTTCTTATTCGTACTTTGTCAATCATGACCATTTGTGTATCTCCATACATGAATTTACTGCATAGCAATGTCATGGTTAACTTAGTAATGTGTTCTTTACAACTAATTCTTTGATTAATTTGTTGTACGTTGCAAAAAAAGGAAATATATTTTTATGTTTTTAATTATTTTTTTAATTTTCGTCACTTAAAAAAAAAGTATTTGCATATGTACAATATGTATTATATATAGAAATAAAGATTATATATATATGTATATGTAAAAGTTTTTTAAATAAACGCACTGTGTTGCGTTAAAGTGTGCGTACGATCCAAATTGGATTTGTATGGAATTGTGATCATAGCTTTACTTAATTTTTGAATCGACAATATCCACATATCAATATATATAGATATATATATATATATATAAATATATATATGAGTAGAAGTCTCGGTTCTTCTACGGAGTGATAAAAAGCCTTGGAATGTTGTGTACATAAAAAAGTAATCGAGGGAGTACAGTTTTTTACAGTGTCTTATAGGTTATAGTGGAAATGGACTATTTCACTCACATACACACAAAAAAAACACATTTTTTGGTGCTTACTTATGCCTAATTGTAACATTTGTGCTGCAACTTGTACTTTCACATTAAATAATAAAACACATTTCTCTTGAATTATATTTAAAAATCCTACAAGCATTTTGATCCAATTATATTTCACACTCCTTATCCCAATCATTTGGCAAATATTTCTCCAAATTGGTTTTGAACTCCTTCAATGTGCAACTTTTACAAAATTGCAAAAACTTTTCTTCAACGTCTGAATATGGATTATTTTTATAAAAAATCTAAAATAAATAATTAAACATTATAAGAAGAAGAAGCTAATCCATAAAAGACGTACCTTAACAACATAATCATCATTAATACGATGCAATTCCAAAATAACTGAAGCTCCAAATTCAGGCTTTAAAAGTTCATCAAAACCAAGTACTCGTAGCAAACTAAGGACGGTTAAATCGTGTCCAGAATATAAATATATATTTTTCCCTTGACTTAACGTGCCATTCTGTTTTGCCAACATGTTTGTTATGATTTCATTTAATAATACACCTAAAAAAATATATAAAGCTGACCTAAATCTATAAAAGCTACAGTAACCAATTATGTGGAAATTATTTGCGTGAAAAATACGTTAACATTTGTATAGGATTTAAAAAATTATAAAGTACAAAAAATACATATATGTAGCAATTTTGATAACAAAAAAAAATGTACATTAGAATAATAAGAATGTTTGAAAATAAAAAAATTATTTAACGTTTAAGTAAAGCTTAAAATTATATTTTTCATTACTATGTCAATGATTTCTATGGATATTAAACTCAGTTTAAAATTAAGTGAATTACTCACCACCATGCATTCGTTTCATAAAATCATTGTTTGAAAATATAGCTAAACTTAACGCGGCCAAGTTTTTCATTTTATCAGGAAAAACTTCATCACACCATTTAGGTAATATCAAATTATTTAATTTTTCAATTTCTAATGTATTATAAAGTGTCTCCACCAATATAATATTTGTAATATCATCTCCTGTATGTTTGGTTAAATAAGCGTACAGTTCTTTATTATTTTTATTTAAATTTGTAATTTCCTTTGAGCTATAGGCGAGTTTTAGTTCGTTTTCGTATTTTGGACAGCTTTTCTTCATAGCGATTTTCTGAAATTATTACAAAAGTGATAAATTAAGTAATTGTTGGAAAAATACGTTATCGAGATTTCTAGAAACGCTGTGTATAGGAATGGGCTGCCATAAAATATCTTTATTCCAAATTTGTTCTTTTGTAGGTGGAAATAATCCCGCCAGTAATAATTGTGCACTCATGTGACATCTATCGGCGTAGCTACTAAACACGTACACATCGTCTTGTAAATAATATTCTTTTAAAAACGAATTGTATCTTTTGCGAAAAAATAAACCTAAATCATACATTTCCTTTTTTCCTCGCTGGAATTCGGATAAATTAAACTGGAGTTTAGGTACGGGATTTACATACATTACTCAATTGATCCCAACCTCCTGGCCATGAATAGTTTCTGTATGGGTCATTTTTATACGTCTTTGTTGGGCTTCTTTCTCCATGTCTAAAAAGCTGTACTTCGTTTAATTTCATTTATAATTTTGTTTGTGCTACTTACAATATAAACTGATTGTAATGATGCATTTGTTCCAATAAAGGTAATCAACAAGACGAAACAAGAAATTTTCAACATTTTACACAACGAAATGTTAAAATTGATAATTGAAGATTTGTTGTGGTGGGAGGTGTATTTATCATTAAATTGCGTAAAGTAAAAATTGAGATATTAGTGCAAGTTATGTATGTATTTTTTAGGTTATATAAAACTTCGAATTGAACCTATTTTTAAAAATCGCAATGGCATGTTTCTGGAAACATTTAAGTGAAACAAACATCCAAATTAAAGATGTACAAGAAGTGGCAGCAATTACTTTTTATATAATAGAAATCAAAGTTGACACTGTTATGTGGAAAGTTTCTCATCGATATAGTGAGTTTTTTGAATTACACCAAACACTTTGCAATGATCATGGAGTTTCAAAAGGAATTTTACCACCAAAAAGAACGATACGTAATAAATGTCCTGAATTCATTGAAAAGCGACGACAAGCTCTACAAGTTTATTTACAAAATATTTTCAACTTTCTCAAACGAACTATGCCGAGGATATTTGTTGAATTTTTAGACTTCCACAAATATGACACGTTCCATTTATTAAAAACCTTGGCTTTTGAGTTTTATACTGGTGCTGATGCTATTTTAACAGCATCTAAGTCTTATGCATTTAATCCAGTCGAGTTATATGCGATACATATATGTTTTAAGGAACCTTTTCCGAATATTGTCGAAATTGATAAAAGATATGATCTAACTCATGTGTTAGATTTATGTTCTCAGTTATTAGATTTAACTATAAATGGGAATCCAAAGAAATATTTATTGAGTAACATAGAGCCAAATGCTTTGAATCTTGATTTATCAGCTTTTAAGAATTTGGAATCTATTTTTATACGTGAAATGGGTTTAGATAATGTTTGTAATTGGGGAAATTTGAGAACGACGTTAAGAACATTCAGTTTACATAAAACAAGTACTACAAGTCTTTCCCAAGTTTTACAATGTGATGTTTTACACAAATCAAGAATTGATAATGCTCAGGTAAATATGTCTGATTACTGTAAATAATTTTGTTAATCCATTTTTTTTAGGTTTGGATAGGAATAACACAATTAGATTTAAGTTCAAATAATATAATAGAAATTGATGAAACAATAATATTAGTGCCTAACGTACAAATATTAAATTTAAATCATAACAAGATATCTAGAATTAGTGACCTATCTGCATTAACTCGGTTGACTCATTTATACGTGGCTGATAATTTATTAACTAAATGTGATAATCTGCATCTTAAATTGGGTAACATTCAAAGTTTAGATCTGTCCCAGAATGCAATAACTTCACTGGAAGGATTTCAGAAATTGTATTCATTAGCGAATTTAAATCTTAGTTGTAATCAAATTAGCAATATAACAGAATTAAACTATATAGGAAGTTTGCCTTGTTTGGAATATTTAATGCTAACTGGTAACACAGTAGCGACTGTCGTTGATTACAGATCAAAAGTTTTTGAACATTTTGGTCCTCGTGCTAAAGATATTTGTCTTGATAATGAAAAACCAGCACAAGGAGAATTGGACAAAGCAGCTGTGTTTAAAGCTCTTACGATTGTACGAGAAGGCAAAACTCCTTTATTTTAACCAATTCAGTATTTTATCATTTTTATAAATATGTGTTATATATTTTACTAAATTTTACTAAATTGTTAATTTTGAAAGAGATTTATGAACGCTGTCTATTTTATTGTGTTTTAAATAAATATTTTATTCTTCCATTTTGTTTGATTAGCGTAAAAAAATATCATCCATTTATGAACTCTTTCATTACTTCTTAAAATTAATGTAATATGTAATTTTTATATGAAAATCTTGAAACCTAAACACATTTTTTCAATTCAAATGGTTGAAGTCGACGTAATTTTATTTTATTATTTTGGTTTTAGAACCATTTATTGTCGATGGAAAATGGCATGAAAAATTATTTTTTTTACATAGTTTTCAACAAAATAAAAAAACTTTAAAATCCAATACAAAGAGGACACAGATAAAATAAATAAATAGGTTTTCCTGAGGGTTGAGCTGCCTACCCAAATGTCTGAAACAAAAGAGTGGACACGAGCAGAAGTGTTTGAATTAATAAATAATTATGTAAAACATGACTGTTGATTAAAGAATTAAGCGAAAAATTTGTCACGAATACAGAAGAAAATTCTAAAAAATTCCGTGCAAGGCACGGATGACAATTGCGAATCAAAAATTCCTTTTTTTTAAATTAGTCTAGTTCTTTGTTCTTAATTTAAACTAAACATTATATGGAGAGAAACGTATCGACATTTTGATCTCTCTCTAGTCTGAACAAACTGAGAACTTATATTAGTTCTCAACCTAAAATGTCAGTACTTATTCCGTTACATTTATGTAGTGTAAACACTTCGGGAAAAAGTCATAGTGTATACACACCTTAAGAATTTCGCGAATTTATACATTTATTACTAAATATATTGTGAAAATAATTGTAATATGTAATTATATGATTGATAGTTAATAAATTGTATTATTTTATTATCATTGTTGTTGTTTTTGTATATTTTGAATTTTGAAAATTTATATCAATTTTTGAAATATTATAAATTACCACTTATTCTTAAAACTAAAATAAATTATTGATAAATTTTGTAAATAAAATCTAATTGCAAGTGACGTTTGAAGTAAATAATATAAATTTTGACTTATGCCTACAAAATACGTTAAACAACCGTTAAAATATTTCAAATTTGATTGGTTGCCGCTTTCGCATGTAGCCAACATGTTAAATAGGAAAAAGCTTAGATTCTGTTGCATTATTTTGATAATTTATTAAACTAATTATAAACTATTTTATAAGTAATATTAAAGTAATAAATCATGGACAATATTAATAATATTATATTTTTGTACCTGAGTGCATTTTTTAAGTTAATTATTTCATATTAATCCTATTTTTACAAATAATTATGTATTTTAAAGCGAAAATTTAGAAAATACGACCTTGATTTAAGTATGCTATAGCATAATATGTAAATGAAAAGTTAATTGTAATTTAAAATAAATTGGTAAGATTTTTTGTTGTTGTTTAGTTGGTAGTGAATTGACGTTTGAACGACGCCATTCTGCAATTAAGTGTTTTGTTGCTGTGAAAATTTGTTAAATAGTAAAGAGACAAATACTACTATGAAGTAAATTTAAAAGAATGTGTGTCCAAAAACTCAAAACTAGTTGATAATTTGTTTTGAAAAATAGATTTATGTGATAACTTTAAGTAATGAAATGATAGTGTTATAATATCCTGTGTCAAAAAATAAATTTCAAAATGATTTTTTGGACGTTATGTTTAATAAAACATTGACAATGTAGATGAGGATAGTGGGGGAGATGTCTATGGTTGTTTTCCAACCACATAAAACTTATAAAAACTGTGCAATTTTAAAGTTAGGTATGTTGATGAAATATTATCAAAGAGTTTGTTGGTTATATTTCGGATGCAATGGGGGAGTTTGTGTTATACAAAGCACTTCATTCATATGTACCTAACGATGAGAATGGATTGGAATTCCAAAAAGATGATGTACTTCAAATCCCTGTACAATCACCTATCGCTTCAAATACATACCCAACAAGCGGTTTGTTTGCTTATAATCGACGTACTGGTGATGAAGGTTATGTACCAGGTAACGACCATATTAATTAACATATTCACCATTTAATGATTTTCTTTTAGTTGAATTAGTTAAATTGCTTGGGTCAGAAGTGAACAACACCATTCATCATCCATCGGCTGTTGGTGTTGAAGCATCATGTATCATGCAAGGTAAACATACACAATAAATTTATAACACAATCTAATTTTTATGTTTTAGAAAATGATCTCAAATCTAAATCTCATCGTTTAAAAGATGTCTATATAGTACGACCAATACTTTGTACACATTGTAAGTATATTTAAATTTATTATAAATGAATGAAATATTACAACATTTGATTAGAAATTATCTTTGAGATAACTTTGTTTTTCCTAGTTGATAAAAACTTCACAGTTTAGGATTCTTTGTGTTACTTCCTTTGTATTTCTAAAGCAAGAAATTAACAAAGCTATTTAAAATTTTCAGCTTTAAATCAAGTAATCTAGACACAAAGAGATAAAGATATTGTCCTTGCGATGTTGAAATAATTTACAATTTGTTTCATTTCTTAGGAATTCAGTGAATTTAAGCGTTTCTAAGTTTATAAAAAAATGATGTCATCAAGTCATCAGTCAGTCGTATGAACTTTATTTTATTTATTATTAGTTTGTAAAATTGGACAAACTGGGTTAAAATTCCTCGGTACATTTTGTGGGATTATTCGATAAAAAATTATGAAATGATGACTAAGTCTAATGATTTTTTAACAAATGATTTTAAAATCGATAGATGTAGTCGAGTGATTCATTCAAATACAAACTTGCGACATACATATTCGACAGGTTATGAAAATTGTAGTTGAATTAAAATAGTGTTCATTACTTTTATTGATCATTTTCGTATAATATTGCAAAGCTTTATGATGATAAAGTTTTAATTGGGTACATTTAAGTGCAAAGTGCGTAATTTAATTCTATAATAGTATCATAATTTTAGAAATAACATATATTGGTTGCCTTCAAGTGTGAATTTTACATATTAATGTTTTTTCTTTTTCAGTTTGCCATATTTTATGTCAGTTTGCTTTCGTTTAAAATTATCTCAGGCTCAGGAGGAAGAGCAGCTCTTTTCCGTTATCCGTTATCCAATGCATCCACAGGTCCCAGCCAAATAGCTCACTCACTCTTCATCCAATATTTAATTCCACATCTGAACCTTGCTTGTACGTTCCTCATTCGCATCCCTACTTTACACAGATATTCTGGTTTTCTCATATACACAGAAATCTCCTTATATCTTCTGTAATATCTTGCATTCTGTATTTTGTTGAATCTTCCTTACCTCTCCATCTTTTCCACTTCTTTCAGTACATCTCTTCCCTCCCCTACTATCTAGGTTCACTCTCCTTTCCCCGCTATTCCGTACTTCCTCTAATGCCGTTCTCGCTAGACGAGCCCTGACCCCGCCTACTGATTATGTATATATATATATACAGTCCGTTCTACAAAACGGGCCCGAGACTATAGCTACTTCAATTGTGATATAATCAGTATAATCACCAACAAACCATGTATATTATTAAATGGGACAGTCTTAGCTACAACTTGGCGAAAAAAATTCTTTATTAAACACTTTTATTTGATATGACGTCATCGCAATTTTTTTTAAATGGCAACCTATATTTTTTATTTGTTATTTCGTTATGATTTTTAATTCTGTTTTCAACGGTATACAATTTTAAATAGGTTGCATAAGAAAAAAATCAAGAAAAACGGCCTTACAATTTTAATCGAATGATCAATGAAATGAACAAATTAATCCAACTAATCCATGATACGGCAAAATTTTACTAAGAAATTAATAAGAAATTGAGGCCCTATACAAAATTTCAGAAAGATCTACCTACTTTGATCAAACCGTGATTAAACAAAACAAGACCGTTTACTATAACTATAGTACATACTCCTACCAGTAGTTGCATT
>JAFFZR010027521.1:0-30731 GCA_018397195.1 Lethrus apterus | reverse complement strand
TAAATCACATGAATATTACATAGAAACAATAATTTTTATGTAATAAATATTTGTTGCTAGTTATTAAAACAAATTATTAATAGAAATAAGAGTTATCTCTTTTATTGTTTTTGTATTTTTCAACAAAAAACCTTTAAAATGTTATGTTAACAACTTACATAAAAATTATATATATATATAATCTATCCCTCCCCTTGTATGAAATTTGTATACGTAAGTTAATATGCATAAAGACATTATAATATAGCGATTTTTATATACTGCTTAGCAAGTTTTTATTGACTTGACTTATTGATTTTTATTTCCTGTTGTCTTATACATTTTTATTTTAAGAGAAATGCGATTGTAATAAACAACTAATCTATTATGCAGTTCTACCTGACCGCACCATAAAAACCTTTTTCGTACCATTCCGAAATGCAGCGCTCGGCTTTCGCCTTCGAATTGTGAGATGTTCATAAAGGTCATTTTTAAAATTGGGCAGGCAAGACTTAATTGTCCGTGTGTACAATAAAACCATCAACTTACTTTGAACTGGATGATCTTTTACAGATTTTTTATAAATTTGTTTGAATATTTTACTTTCGTGTACTTGAAATCTCATTATGAGTCATTATAGAAACAGACTAAAGATAATTCTGAAACGCCGCATTGGATAAAATCGTTTTAAAGTGAAAGTACTTGCAGTTAGTTTATCATAATATTTAGTTTCTTCAAAATAAACGCTGTGTTAGACTCCACACAAACATAATTAAGCAAATTAAGTTAAATTACGTATTAGTTTCAGAAGACGGGTTTATGCGCGTAATTTTCACATTAAAATACTTTTTCCTTTAATTCAAATCGGTAAGGTTTTGTCTTTCAAGCAGAAAGTAGTGCGAATACCGTTACGACTTCTTTATGGAATTGTTCTTTGAAATATTCGTTGTTCTCCCAGTCACTTATTATTGTATGCTACCCTACTCGCTGATCTAGTTTTTCGCTTGTATTGTTTGGTTTAATAACATGTCTGATGGTTTCAAATAAAAGGGTCACTGTGTTATGAGATTTCTTGAATGCGTACATTTAGAACGACTGGTTTGTTCATATATAGGTGTCCAAGGATGGGGTTACAAAGGGGAAAACTTTTTTAATATGCATTTTACAGAAAAAAGCTCTTTATAAAAAATTCTGCTTTCCTCAAAACGCCGAAAAACATATTTGGATTTGACTACAGACATACAGGACATCAAGCTGATACTTTTATTTTTCAACTACCAATGGTTTTCTTTTTGTGGGGAGCGTTAAGAAAAAAAGTGTTTGCTCGTGATGTAGAACAAAATTTAGATCAATTAAAACAAGCAATAAGGGATGCGGTGAATGAGATTAATGTGCCTGCTACGATACACAAAGTTTATAATGAATTTATTAAAAGAGCTGAAAATTTTACACGAAAAATGAAAGTATCAGCTGCAATAATATTGAATTTATAAGTAAGTGTATGTCTGTAGTCAAAACCAAATATGTTTTTCACGTTTTGAGGAAAGCAGAATTTTTTATAAAGAATAACTTTTTTTTGTAAAACGCATATTTTTTGTAATTGTTGATAATACATTTTTTATATTTTTTAAATTTGATTCACACAAAAATTTAAAACCATAAAACATATAAATGAACATGAAATATATTCAAGTGCGCCACCCAAATAAGACAAAACCAATTGCTGAATGTGGTCTTTTAGGTTGTAGCCACGACCTTCTTACTTATTAGAAACCTATTACAGCACTGACTGCAAGAATTAAAGAAAAGAAACAAACTTGATTTCTAAAATAAAATTCAAGCGTTTTAAGATTCGAACCTTAAACTTAGAGATTACTGATCTACTGATGAAGCCACTAGATAAATCACCAGTCATTATGCAACAAATGAAAGAATCCAAATAGACTCGATGCTTAATTAACCTGATTATCAGGATCAGCCAATCCTTAAAGATTAAATATTATAAGAAAAATAAAAAAATCTATATTACATTTAAACAGAAATAAAAATTGAAACATTTATTTAAAATTTTAAATTCTGAAACATAAAAAAAAACATATAAAAACGTAAAAAAATAATTACAGCTGAGCTTTTACGTCTTCAACCAACAGTAGTTTTTGCCTTCCACATGTAATCTGTAACATTTCGTTTTGTATTGCAAGTGAAATTTTTTTTTTTTTTGGATAAATTTTTCAAATCATCGTCATCCATCCAGAGAAAAGGTTATCAAAGACTATATTCGCACTTTGTTTTTCTTTTTTTTTTCTTCTCCGTTAAATTAAGGAGTTGTCAACAAAGAGTGGATAATTAATAATAATAATTTCGTTTTTTTTTTAATTTTAAAGTTTAGTAATAATACTGGAATAAATATGATTTTAATATATTCCGTGTCACAGAACGCTCACCCATTCATAACATAAAAATTAGGTTAGGTGATATTGGTCAAAAACACGTTTGGTATCGTTTAATTTGAACAATACATCAATTACTTGTCACACGATCCTGAATAATTTCATGGTCTGGTGAAGACAACATTGGAATAATTAGCTAGAATTGAACAAATTTCGATCAATAACACCAAGACAATTTCGATTTTGCTGAAATTATGACATGACTTTAATTCATTACGTTGAGCACAGGTCATAATAATTTTTTTCTTTTCAGGAAATAATCAGAAATGAAGAACAAAAATTGGGTTTATATTTTATTAATCGCCTGTTGTAAGGCGACCTATGCCCAAGTCGCCAACAAAAATCCACAAAGCGACAACCAAATTAATCCTTATAGTGTAAATAGCCCTTATAGTACAAGTAATAGTCCTTTCGATGCAAATTACAACAATCCTTTTAATCCTAGCGATAGACCTTTTACGCAAGAACCTTTATATGATGGAAAGAACGATTGGAGAGACAACGACTACGGCATAAATAGGAATGGGATCGAACCGCACTCGTCCATCATTAAGGAAGCGTAAGTTTTGTAGTTACTTCCACAATAAATGTTGGTTCAAAATTCCACCTTTTCAGTATAAAATTTCCGCTTACTATTAGAATGTTTTAAACATTTTCAGAACATATTTTGTGGTTGCATCAAAAATGGTAAGGCCCGGTCAACTATACCGAGTTGCAGTAACTGTCTTACGCGAAAATCAACCGTTAACAGTTCGAGCATCCATTCAACGAGATGGGGTAGAGATAGCATCTGATAACTCCGACGTTAAAGTGGGAATACCAGAAACGTTGCTATTAAGAGTACGTGATTTAATTTAATTTATCGGCTTTTTAAGAAAATTTTCTTAGGTTCCCTATACGAGTGCATCGGGACAATATAAATTACGCGTGGAAGGATTGTATGAAAATTTATTTGGTGGCACGGCGTTTGTTAACGAAACGAACTTGGAGTTCTCTCAAAGATCACTGACGATATTCATACAGCTCGATAAGCCTGTTTATAAACAACGTGAAGTTGGTATGTTTGGTAACCTTTGTTGAAACAAATAAGATTGTGTTTTGTTTTTAGTGAGATTTCGTGCTGTGCCTATTAACACGGAACTAAAAGCCTTTCAAAACATTATCGATGTGTACATGCTGGATCCTAAAGGTTTAATCATGAAACGATGGTTATCCCGTCAGTCCAATTTAGGTACAGTTAGCTTGGAATATCCATTGTCTGATCAGCCTGTTTTTGGAGAATGGAAAATTCGAGTGGTGGCACAACGCCAAGTGGAAGAATCTTCTTTCCTTGTCGAAGAATATTACCAAACAAGATTTGAAGTAACTACCACTTAACAGGCGGAGAACCAAATGTTAAATGATTTTTTTAGGTAAATGTTACAATGCCGGCGTTTTTCTTTAGCGATGATGAATATATTCATGGTACAATAATGGCCAACTATACGAGTGGTGCTCCTGTCAGAGGTAACTTAACGTTAAGAGCTTTAATAAGACCTATTCAGCCATTAAAAAGAAGAATTGAGAACGTAGGTCCCTATAATACTTACAACCAGTATAATAGTTATGGTCAAGATCAGGGCGTTCGGGAGATGTACTTTGATTTTGTAAGTTTTTTTTTTTACAGTTAAAGCAATAGTGTAGTTGAAATTTTGTTTACACTTTTAATTTTGTATTTACTTATTTATTGCAGAAAATCTGTTATTGGAACCATTACATTATCTATTTTGCATTTTCCCTCTCTTCGCTTCGTTCATCACCAAGACGATTTTCTAACATTTATCCCATTTCTCTATACATTCTTGTGTTTAATATCAACATTCCTTTACCTCATCTAAATCACTTTACTTCATATTGTATTTAGTTCCATCAAACTTTTTATTCACTTCTCCATTTCTCACTTTATAATTTATAGTATTTTTTATGCATGTGTAATAGCTAGTTTATTTTTGTTGTGTTTTGTAGGAGGAAGTGTATCCGTCTTGGTTCAAAATCCCTGATAGTTTTTACAGCCCCATCCCAAGCTTGAAATTTGTGAGTTTACGTTTGTTTTCAAAGAATGTTGGATTATACTGATTATTTTTCAGTTCAAAGGGGTTTATAAATTTAAATATCCAATGAGTCAGTTACGTAGTATTGTACATTCACTAGATAACATGGAAATCGTGATAACGGCTACTGTTGGTGAAAGGTTTCTAAACGAAATCATCGAAGGTTACTCGACGGCAAGAATATTTAATTCTTCAATTAAATTGTCATTTTTGGGTGGTTCACCGCAAGTTTTTAAACCAGGCATGCCGCTCAAAGTATATGTAAGTCAAATTGACGAAACTTGAATGCTGGTTTTACGTCGTTTTTTTTTTTTTAGATTGTTGCTTCATTTTTTGATGGATCGCCAATTCCTGACGGAAAATTAAATGATGGTAATTTGCACGTACAAACAGAAATTGAAAGAAGGGGTGGTGGGCGAGAACAATTAAATATTGAAAGATTGATTATGTCGGAGAAGCACGGAATTTGGGAATATGCGATTGATTTGAAACAAGGTTTAAAACTGGATGAATCCAGAGCAAATTCAATCCTTAGTGATATCGGTGGGTTATTTTTACATTGTGGACTTTAAATTTAAATTGCATTGCAAAACGTGTTTACGAATTAACTATATAATTAATTATTCATTTTAAGTTTCCTTAAGAGTGCGAGCCAACTTTAATTATGTTAGTGGGGAAAGAGCCGATGCTGAACTGATAATGTTATCACACTATAGTCCAGATGACAAACACATAAAAGTGTATACTTCAACAATTGATCCAAAAGTAAGTTGTATTAATAAAACTGCTAATAAAAATAAACCTTTGCAATTCCAGGTAGGGGAATATATCATTTTACATGTTAGAAGTAATTATTACATAGAAAGATTTAATTATTTGATAATTTCAAAAGGAATTATTTTAATCACCGGTGATGAAGTACTAGAAGATTCCGTTAGTACCATGGCCGTAACTCTTAGTGCAGAAATGGCTCCGGTTGCTACTGTGGTTGTATGGCACGTTGGAAGATATGGTGATGTAACTGCTGATAGCTTAACATTTCCAGTTAACGGCATTAGCAGAAATAAGGTATGTTTTGTGCTTATGTTTCATTGAATATATCTATTGTTTTTAGTTTAAAGTATTCATTAATAACAAAAAAGCAAGAACAGGGCAGAAAGTTGAAGTTGCTATTTATGGAGAACCGGGTTCCCATGTTGGCCTTTCAGGCATTGATAAATCCTTTTACACCATGCAAGCTGGAAATGAACTCACCTATGCTAAGGTGATTTATTAAAAATACACTATACAAAAATGTAATTAAAATTTAACAGGTCATAACAAAAATGTCCAGTTTTGACGAACAAACCAATGGTACACTTTTACATTCATGGTTATCACATGAAGGAAACCCAGATGAATTAGTTTACTTTCCTTCATCGACATATGGTATTGACGCGAATCGTACGTTCGAATACGTTGGGTTAGTTGTATTCACTAATATTGAAGTTTCAAGAAGACCTTTGTACTGTAATGCAACTCAAGGCTATGCTGAATGTCTTAATGGTAGATGTTACCAAATTGAAAAGAAATGTGATGGGTATACCGATTGTGAAGATGGTACAGATGAATCAGGATGTAAGTCATGCAATAAAATTTCCTAAAAATTTATATATTCTGTTTATTGTATCTATTAGACTGGTTTTGTCTTTCGGGAAACTCCCATTATGATAAACATGTGTTCTTACAGGTCGTTATGACAATTCTACTGAGTTGACTTTGTTCCGAAAATATAGAAACAATCGTGTACAAAGAGATTATGAAAATGTATGGTTGTGGAAAGACATAAATATAGGTCCTCATGGACGATATATTTTTAATATACCTGTACCACCTCGACCTGTACATTGGATGATATCTGCTTTCTCAATGAGTCCAACTATGGGCTTTGGCATGCTAACAAAAGCTATTGAGGTAATTGTCAAATAAATTTTAATGGTAGTTCATAACGGTGATTTGTAATAATGTTATAGTATATTGGAGTGTTGCCATTCTTTATAAATGTGGAAATGCCCCAACGAAGTAAACAGGGTGAACAAGTTGGCATACGTGTCACCGTTTTCAATTATATGACAAATGCCATTGAAGCTACGGTCGTTTTAAATGGGTCACCTGATTACATGTTCGTACACGTTGAAGAAAATGGAGTTGTACGTTCTTATAATCCTCGAACATCATCCGGAGAACATCAATTTTTCATCTATATTAAAGCAAGTTTACATGTTTATTTTTAGTCAATAATCTTGAACTTTCAATCATTAAAATGAACGTTTTCGGTAAGAGTTTGATGCTTTTGGTACGTTACATCTGTTTGGTTTGTTATAAGAAGATCAATAATTACTGCTCTTTCAACTGTAAGTTGTTTAAAAACAACATTTATTATAGGCTCAAGATGCTGTTGTTGTTTATCTTCCAATTGTTCCAACAAGACTAGGAGATATTGATGTTACCGTCCATGCTTCAACACTAATTGGGAAAGATGAAGTAACTAAAAAATTGTATGTAGAGGTAAGTTGTACAATATCTATATCAATAAAAAATATATACAAAATATTTTTAGGCTGATGGTTTACCTCAATACAGGCATCAATCTATGTTGTTGGAATTGGGTAATAAAGCTTATGCATATCAATTTATGCATATCAACATAACAGAAACGCCAATAATACCATATGAATATGATCGTTACTATGTTTACGATTCTAACAAAGCCAAAATATCGGTTGTTGGAGATGTAGTGGGACCAATCTTTCCAACGATGCCCATCAATGCAACATCTATGTTAAATTTACCCATGGTACAATTTTAATAATTTACCAATTAACACAATAATACTTGAATACCTTCTAGGATTCAGCTGAACAAAATATATTTTCATTTGCCGTGACAATGTACACAAATCTATACATGCGTTATGCTTTACAACGAAACAGAACGTTAGAAAATCAAGCGTTTCACGAAATGAACATTGCTTATCAACGACAAATTTCTTTCATGCAACCTGATGGCTCGTACAGCTTATTCAGAAGTGATTGGTATGGTTTTTTTTTTTAATTTTTATAAATTAGACTTAAATAAATTATTTTTAACAGGAACAATTCAGCTTCTTCTGTATGGTTGACATCATATGTTGTACGAGTATTTCAAGAAGTTGCCAGTTTCAACGAATGGGAAAATTTTATTTACATAGATCCAACCATCATCACAAAATCAGTTAAGTGGATCCTAGAACATCAGACAGAAGAAGGTGCTTTCTATGAAACCACTTGGTTACCCGACCGAAAATATAACGACTCGTTGAATTGGCGAAACGAAAATAGATACAAGTATCGTAATATATCACTCACGGCTCACGTTCTTATCATGTTAGAGTCTGTTAAAGATTTATCAACGAGCTTGAGTGCCGATGTCGCCACGGCTCAATTAAAAGCAATTAAATGGTTGGAACGTAATATGAAATTATTGCGCGACCATGGTAAACCATTCGAAGTGGCGATAGTGGCGTATGCTGTCATGAAAAGCAAAGCAACTATTGCTGAAGAGGCTTTTAGCATATTAGCTTCAAAAGCTAGAGGCCAGACGGCTGGTGGATATATGTATTGGTCCCGCCATGACTTGCCTCCCCCACCCACAAAGACAGAAAATCAAAGACCATTCTCTTTACCACGTTTGCCGTATGAATATGATTCGGAAAACATTGAAGCCACAGCTTATGCTTTAATGGTTTATGTTCAAAGACGTGAAAGTTTTTTGATAGACATGATTGTAAGATGGCTAAATACACAAAGATTAACTGATGGGGGATGGGCTTCCACTTCCGACACAGCAAATGCAATGAAGGCTTTAATTGAATATACTAAAGCCGAACGGATTCGAGATGTATCCAGTTTGTCTATAACAGTTGAGGCCACTGCTCTACCTGAGAAAACACGCACAATACACATTAACGACAGAAATAGAGCTGTACTGCAATCAGTAGAAATTCCAAAGGCATGGGGAGTAGTTAAAGTTCAAGCAAAGGGACAAGGTTATGCGGTTTTACAAATGTCTGTGGAATATAATGTAGACATTGCACGATTCCAAACTCAACCACCTGTAAAAGCTTTTGATTTATTTACAAGAGCAGACTTTTATGGAAGAAATCATTCACATATAAATTACATGAGTTGTCAACGGTAAAAATTCTATCAAGTTTTAATTTTACATTCATAAATATTTCTGTTTACAGATGGACTAATGTTGCTGAATCTGAAAGATCTGGTTTAGCTGTACTTGATGTAACGATACCAACTGGTTACATCATACAGCAACAAAAACTGGATGCCTACATCTTATCCAGAAGAGTTAGAAATCTACAAAGAGCTAAATTCTTGGATACAAAAGTTTTATTTTACTTTAATTATGTAAGTGTATAACTACTTGTTAGTTGTCTTTTAATTTGAATCTTAATTTCAGTTGGAGCAAGAAGAAACATGCATCAATTTCACAATCGAAAGGTGGTATCCAGTGGCGAATATGTCCAGGTACCTTCCAATTCGAGTTTATGATTATTATGCTCCAGGTAATTTCATTAAATCGCATTTATACAAAACTTATACAAAAATGTTATTCTTTCAGAACGATTTAACGAAACAATATTCGACGCTTTAACGACGTACCTACTCAATATTTGTGAAGTATGTGGCAGTAGTCAGTGTCCTTATTGTTACATTTACAATGCAGCAAATAACTTATCCATCTCGTATGTCACCTTATTTATCACATCTACATTGTTTGTGGTAAGGTACTTGAAATTGGAGGAGGGCGTAGTTATTTAAAAATATTCAAGATTATTGTAAATACTCTATTTTTTATAAAATAAAATTATTTCGAACAGTTTAAATTTATATTTACAGTTGAATCGAACATAATCATTGTTTTAAGTACAAAACTCTTGTTGATAGTGCCTGTATAATATTGTAAGAAGTAAATATACAAGAATGTAAATGTAAACTGAACTGTTCATAAAAAAAATTCTTTTACGAACACTCGATGGAAAATAGATTGATTGTAAATAGTTATTAAACAACGATTTTTCAAGACCAAAATATTTTCGTTTTTTTTTTCTTGATGGGACATTTAAATCGCATTTGACCTCGAAATCATGTGGAGAGGTGCTGTTACTTATTTTTGTGTTCATTTTGACAAGGTTTTGGAATTAATTTTGAGCTTTATCATTTAAAATTATACATTTAAATATATAATATAAATATTGGATATGATTTATTAAGTAATTCAGTAACAATGCTGATCTTAAATTATGAATAATCTTTTACCATTGTATTTTTTTTTTTGTAATGTACAAAATGCATTTAAGTTGGAATTAATGGTCTGTTTTTGTTGCATATTTTTTTCATTTCTGTGGGACTAGTTAAAAATTGTTTGAGTTCTCAATTTTGTACATAATCCTGTAAAATATGTCTATTAAATGCATTTCTAGATGATAAAAGTTCTGTATTACTATTGGTAAGTAAATGGTTTATAAGAGCATAACTGCTCAATAGTCTAAATGAACCGTCCATTTCGCACTAACAAAGTTGGTGCATAGAAGTTAAATAATTTAATATATTCTTAATTATGTCTAGACTCTATTTGTACTTTATTTAACTCATTTTCAATTTATATTATAAGATTTTATTTGCAATAATTAAGTAATTTCTATTTGTACATAATACCTTTTCTTTTCTAATACTTTGTATTTTGATATTATGTAAGATCATTAGCCTTAAGAATACTACTTGTATAATGTTGATTTTAATAAATACTTTTCTTTTGATAAAAATGTTTTTTTTTCCAATCATGATTCTATTCTAAGTAAAACTATTATTAAAATTTTACAAAAATGTTAACTATAAATTGTAAATGTAAACCATAAATGTGAAAATGTTACAAAAGCCATTTGTTTACGATTTTTATATATTCTATGGACATTTAGAATTTTTCTGTTGCCGCACCGAGTATTATCTTTAAATTCTTCATCAGAAATGTCAGTGTCCACATCTCCAATAACACCTTTACAGGTTACCATGTGAGAAGGTAAGAAACTGTTAAAATTGTGTTTCTTATTAATATCGCTGTCCAAAAAATTGTTTGCTTGAATGACTGTGTTGAATTCAATGCAAATACTATTACGGCCTTTCCTACAAATCTTATTGACGCCAATGATTTTATTATGAAATAAGATTCGACCTATTTTCATGAGATGAATTCGGCCGAGACTCTCGGATTTATTTGTATCTTCAACAAATACAATATATGGGCCCGAGCTATCACATGAATATGTGTGACGTGGAGGCAATTTTGGAAACAAACTATTGCCTGCCAGCGACGATGCAACACCGACACAAGTTTTATGTACATTTTCAGTGTTATCAGAACTATAAAATGGAGGACCATCAGGCCCTCCACTGTCCACATCCATCAGGAATGCTTAAATTATCCCGTATCGGAAACAAAAACCAGCCAATACAACACTGGAATCCAAAAAGAAGCACAACCTGTCACCTCCGCACTCAAAATGTCTTATCAACTCCTTACCAATCAAATCACATTCCAAGTCCACATAATAATACTGAAATATTATCATACATTGTTCCCTATTACAACTTCTTGGTAATGGCTAGAAGTAGGACTTAATATGCTGTATTAAAGGATAAAAATAATTGTATTGAATATAAAGCACGAAATTATATTTGTAAAAATGTTGCCACAGTAAGCAAGGATCAACGACAAACTTGGGAAGCCACAACAAACATACAAGCTATACCGAAAATATGTAAAAGAACAACAATTCGAGCAAAAACAGAAATTTGGCAACCAATAACAACTAATCAATGGCTCTATATTCTGTTTGCATCAACAACGTGCAACATTATATGTCAAAATGAAACAGACAAAGAAGTAATGTTAAAAAAGATTGGAATTTTAACAATTTGTGGCCAATGCAAGACTTACCCAACAACAACAGTGTTAGAACCTACGATTTCGATGGAAAATATAACAATCAAAAATATAATAAACAAACTTGAACTGAGGTAAAAGGGAAACCAAAAAGAAATGATATACTTTAATAAACGCTAACTAATCGCTAATAGGTACCATAGAATCTGACATTATTTTATTTCTCTCGGTAACCGTCCTTTTTTCAATGCCAGCCATTTAGTTTTTATTAAACCATGACTCATTTATCGGTGTCTTGGCACTTAATGGCTGCTTTTAGTTGATGATTCCTCATCCGTGCCATTTGCCTGAGTATGGTAGGTTGTCTTTGTGATGTGTTGAACTCCTAGATATTGAGCGAAGGTACGGAATAGATTCGACTCAAACTGACGACCACGGTCTGTTGTAATCGTGGCTGGATCACCAAATTGGGATATCCATGAGTAAAGAAGAGCAAAAGCTATTGTGTCAGTGGATATGTCTGGAATTGATACAGCCTCTGGCCATTGGGTGTGCCTGTCGACACATTTGAAGCAGTACTGATAACCTCTTGATGAAGGTAGTGGTCCCACTAAGTCAGTGTGGATATGTTGGAACCATGCAGTTGGTGTCTGAAATTGTCCAACTGGTGAAATTGTATGTCGACTAATTTTGGCAAGCCATGCATGTTCGTGCCCAGGTACGACAATCTTCATCAAATCCTGGCCATACAAACGTTCGTTTAATTAATTTGGTCGTAGCTTAAATTCGTGGATGAGCCAAATTGTACAAGCTTTCTTTTGGCAGCCTGTTGGAAGGATTGGCCGAATTGAGCCAGTGAAGATATCACACAGCAGTTCTAGAAACATCATTCAAAAACACCATTTCAAGTATCCAAGAGAGGATTAACAAATTCACTTTTGTGAACCTTCACGTTTGTTGCTTCACAGAATAATCAATCGTCGGTGTTCAAGTCCAAGTTTTCTTAAATCTTTTGCATAAGAGAGTGTTGTTGTTGTTTTGTATATGTAACTTGCAGACTGTAGATTGTAATACTTTCCAAGGAAGCCCTGTACATGAACCAAAAATAATTTCACCATTAGCGATTTCTTTGTTTTCAGCTTCGTTCAAAATATCCAAAAGAGGATTACCATCTCACATATTCACTTTTTTGAACCTTCGCAGCAAAGAAATAGGTTGTTTCTTCGCAGAATGACCAATCTTCAGTCTTCTATTCCAAGTTTTCTTAAATGTATGGTATCGTTGGTGGTACCAGCAATAGCATGATGAGGGACGGCGTGCGGTCTACCAGTTTCTCATGTTCGAGGGGTCTTCTCGTCTTTTGTTCTTGTGACGACAAGAGCCGGCGTATGAGTTCCGTCTTCAATTTTTCGTATTCGCCGTTCTGTGACGGTGGCTTAAAATGTATTTTACCTCGGCCATGTGTTTCAGGTCCAGGTTGCAAATGACATAATAATATTTCGTGTTGAAATTGGCCCTCAAGTTGGATAAACAACACTGGATCTTCAGAACAAAATGATGGAACTTGACGGCCACACGGTCGACGACGGTTGCGTTACCTCCAAGCATCCTTATTTTCCGTTGGCGTATTTGTTTGTATCGTGGCGGTCTTCATCACGTCGGGGTCACCACTTTGGCGTTTTGTAAACTTGTAAAAGAGAAAACCGACTATCAACAAAAATATGTCTTTTTATTTATCCGCAACCCTAGCAACCATGTTTTTTTATCAACGCCAGCCACTCGACTTTTTATGATGTCACACACAATAGTGAAAGTACAGGGAGATTGAAAAAAAGATTAGTCAAAGTAAGCCATGAATCGGTATGTCTTTACACAAACCAGTATTTATTTCTTAATGTCAAACTGACGTTTGTCAAAAATGTTGCCAAACAAATCAAAGCTTTTCTTTTAGAATCCTACTTTAGAAATGGAAATAAAACAGAAAACGGTGAATGGCAATATTCTTACGTTGCCTGTTATGAAGAATTTCTGGAGCACTTTCCTATTAAACATTTTTGACAAACGTCAATTTGACATTAAGAAATAAATAGTGGTTTAAGTAAAGACATGCCGATTTTTGTCATGGCTTACTTTGACTAATTTTTTTTTCGATCTCACTGTACTTGCTATTTGTTAATTATCATAATATTTAGTTTCTTCGAAATAAACGCTGTGTTAAGACTCCACACAAACATAATTAAACAAATTAAGTTAAATTGTTTCAGAAGATGGGTTTATGCGAGTAATTTCCACATTAAAATACTTTTTCGTTTGCTATTATTTAAATCGATAAGGTTTTGTCTTTCAAGCAGAAAGTACTTAGAAATATTCGTTGTTCTTCCAATAACTTTTTATTGTATGCTACCTACTCGCTGATCTAGTTTTTCGCTTATATTGTTGGGTTTAATAACATGTCTGATGGTTTCAAATAAGAGGGTCATTGTGTTATGAAATTTCTTGAATGCGTACATTTAGAACGACTGATCTGTTCATATGTTAGTATATATTTTTTGTAATTGTTGATAATACTATTATTTTTTATATTTTTTAAATTTAATTCGCACAAAAATATAAAACATAAGAATGAACATGAAATATATATATATATAAGATTTGAACTTTAAGATTACTGATCTACTAACCAAGCCACTAGATAAATCACCAATCCAATCATTATGTAACAGATGGAAGAATCCAAATAGACTCGATGCTAAATTGCTAAGGCTACAATCCACATGCAATCTGTAATATTTCGTTTTGTATTGCAAGTGAATTTTTTTGGGATAAATTTTTTAAATCATCATCATCCATCCAGAGGGAAGGTTTTCAAAGACTATATTCGTACTTCGTTTTTCCTTTTTTCTCAATATGAATGTTAAATTAAGGAGTTGTCGTTTTTTAAATTTTAAAGTTTAGTAATAACACTGGAATAAATATGATTTTAGTATATCCAGTGTCACAGAGCGCTTACCCATTCATAACTTAAAAATTAGGTGATATTGGTCAAAAACACGTCTGGTATCGTTTAATTTGAACAATACACCGATTACTTGACTCACTTGTCATACGATCCTGAATAATTTCATAGTCTGGTGAAGACAACATTGGAATAATTAGCTACAATTGGACCAATTTCAATCAATAACACAAAGACAATTTTTTGATTTTGCTGCAATTATGACATGACTTTAATTCATTACTTTGAGCACTGGACATGATAAATTTTGTTTTTTCAGGAAAATCAGTAATGAAGAATAAAGACTGGGTTTATATTATATTAATCGCCTGCTGTTAGTCGACCTATGCTCAAGACCCCAACAAAAGTCCACAAAGCAACAACCAAATTAATCCTTATAGTGTAAATAGTTCTTATAGTACAAGTAATAGTCCTTTCAATACAAATTACAACAATCCTTTTAGTCCTAGCGATAGACCTTTTACGCAAGAACCTTTATATGATGGAAAGAACGACTTGAGAGACGACTACTGCATAAATAGGAATAGAATTGATAACCTGCTCAATAGTCTAAGTGAACCGTCCATTTCGCAGTAACGAAGTTAGTGCATAGTAGTTAAATAATTTAATATATTCTTAATTATGTCTATTTGTACTTTATTTAACTCATATTTGTTCATAACACTTTTTCTTTTCTAATACTTTGTAATTTGATATTATGTAAGGTCATTAGTCTTAAGAATACTGTTTGTATAATGTTGATTTTAATAAATAATTTTTCTTTTGATAAAAAATGTTTTTTTTTCAATCATGATTCTATTCTAAGTAATTTATGTTCTAGATATGAGCTTAGAGTTAATGATGTGGGCTTTATTTGTTATTGGGTAATGTAATGACATATCATTAAATCATTAAAAAATAGATAAATATTATTTTAATATTAATTAGTTCATTCTAATCAATATGACACATTTAAGTGAAACTTGTACTCTTTTGTAATCATTAATTAAAACTTCCAATTTATATACAGAAATAATAACTATTTACCATTTTTGGAAATAGGCTAATTTCCCTTTTTTTTAAATTTTGAATTCATTTATTTAACATCTTCATCTTCTTCAACGAAGTCAGATTCATTGAAAAAATATTCGAAATCATGCATTTGCATTTGTTCTCTTGATTGCATTTCTTCTCTCATCCGGTCCCATTCTTCTTGCAAATAGTCCAGTTCAAGATTCAAATTTTTTTCTTTTCTTTGTAACTTATTCTTCAAAATCTAAATAAAAATAACTATAAAATAACAATCTGTAAACTATTTTGTATATCTACCTGTCTTTTAGCTAAAAATTGCTTGAAAACTTCACGTTGTGTTTTCGCATCAGGATATTCAAATGGATTTGAATTCAGTGTTTTGGGAATTTGATTTTCGTCCGATTTTGCATCCAATCTACGTACCGCACAAGCCTTTTTTATTGAATTTTTCACCTACAAATTTTAAATTTAATACAAACATATCAAGTAAGGAAATGTGCATACTTTTTCCATAATTTCACTGTGATTCAATCCTAAAACATTTTGGGGCATTGGGGGTATTTCTTCTTCATCATATGTGATTTTGTTGTCCACTTCTTCTATTTTTTCCTAAATGAAACGCTTTTGTGATATCACTTTTTATATGTGCACACATACCTTCAATTTAGGTGGAATTTTTGTATTTATTTCTAATTGTGTTTTAAGCAATGAAATGTGATCAACTGGCTTGTAATCATCTCCAAAATCAGCTTTTGCCAGCCTTAACGCAACTTCCATCGTTAATGCATATTGTTTATCTAAAACACTTAAATTTTTTTTCACAAAAAGAACTGTATAAAATTACCTTTTATAAATTTAATTCTTGGTACCATGCCCATCACTTTAAGTTGAGACAACTCGTGCCTTAATATTCCACTGTTAGCTTGCAATAAATTTTCTATAATGAGATCGTTCTCTGTACCTTTTGCTACCCAATACACATTTACAAATTTGTAATCGGGCGTTATTTGCACCTTTGAAATTGCGAGTTATTTTAAAGCAAATAAA
The DNA here is from genome assembly GCA_018397195.1 of Lethrus apterus. NCBI lineage: Eukaryota > Metazoa > Arthropoda > Insecta > Coleoptera > Geotrupidae > Lethrus > Lethrus apterus. Next base: position 14,160 of record JAFFZR010027521.1, on the reverse strand, counting down.
ATAACAAAAGTTTACCCTGTTTATTTCGATATTATATCCAGCAAACTCTAACGAACATTCTCCTGTAGTCATTAAATCAGTTATGTATCTCATAAATAATTTATTGAGAACGGTGGCACGTTTCGAATTACCAGATTTCTTTCCTTCATGAGATCCTTTACTAAAAGTAACGGGTGTTGGTAATGTGGGACTGTCGTTATAAAAATTCTTTCTATAATAAATGGGTCCAATATATTTGTTATTAAATTCGTCTTGTTACCTTTTTGCGGAGCCAACCAAGATTTTTTTCATAACCTTATTTAAGTTATTATTGTATGTTGTATTTGTATGAAAGTATTGAACACTCTGTAATTTGTTAACGTTTTTAAAACTTCTTATAATAGACATGGTATAAAATAACTAATTTAATAAATTGAAAATTAATGTAAACATCACAAGCCGACATTCAACTGTTCGTAAAAAAATGTAACCAAATGACCATGACCAACAAAAAAAATATTTGAAATTTAAAAATTTCTATATAAATATATATGTATATTTCGTGATCATAAACTTTATTTATAAAAATGTGTTAAAAATAACAATAAACGTTAAAAGTATACAATGTAACAAATCCAAACTGTTATATCTATGTGACATTTATATGTGAAATGTGTCACTATAAAATTGTTAATTAAACAGGTAAGTTATGAAATTTTTAATTTGTATGGATAGTAAAGGATTGTATATTGTAAAATAAAAATTCATTTAAATAGATGAGATATTTTTAGAAGACAGATGGCAGGCAAGACGTACAATGTACTAACGTCATCTTTGGTCCATGACTCACGCCGGCGCAGATGAAAGGTGATTGTGAATAGTCTAAAAGTTTGTTCATGTAGGGTGCTGTTCGTGGCTATTTTGTGTTGAAATCATTAAGTTGGTGATACGTAGTAGCCGGATTCAAAAGTGTTTTTTTTGTTAGACGAGGGTGGCGAATTCACTGAATGGGTTGTTGCTGGTCTGACGCTGGAGATACGAATAGAGGTGTGTTAAAATTACTTGTTCGCGACTCCCCGCCTATAACTTACTCAATTTGATGTCCGCCATTTTTATTTTGTGAATAGGCGTTGACTGTATGTTTTGGCAGGTCCGATGGCTGCGATCCGTAAGAAATTGGTGATTGTGGGCGATGGTGCGTGTGGTAAAACGTGTCTCTTAATTGTCTTCAGTAAAGATCAGTTTCCCGAAGTGTATGTCCCCACCGTTTTTGAAAATTATGTGGCCGATATCGAAGTTGACGGCAAACAAGTCGAACTGGCCTTATGGGATACGGCAGGACAAGAGGATTACGATCGTTTGAGGCCTCTTTCTTATCCAGACACAGATGTTATACTTATGTGTTTCTCAGTGGACTCGCCCGACTCGCTTGAAAATATACCTGAAAAATGGACACCTGAAGTCAAACACTTTTGTCCTAATGTACCAATAATCCTTGTCGGTAACAAAAAAGATCTTCGGAACGATCCAAACACTATTAAGGAACTTAGTAAGATGCGCCAAGAGCCCGTAAAACCTCAAGACGGTCGATCAATGGCAGAAAAGATCAATGCTTTTGCTTATTTGGAATGTTCTGCAAAGAGTAAGGAAGGTGTGCGTGAAGTGTTTGAGACAGCTACACGTGCCGCTTTACAAGTGAAAAAGAAGAAAAGGCGTCCATGTATCCTCTTCTGAACAAACGCACCATATAATTTTATATTACTACATTTCGTTAAGTGTGTTTATTAATTATGGGGCTTATGCATGTATTAACTAACATAATAAACCCCAAATTTCACTTCAGTTCTCTTTTGTTTGTTTCCCATCCTTGGTAATGTGGACATCAAGTCATCCAGTCTTTGGTGAAGTTTGTGTGAACAAACAATTGAATTTTAAATAAATGTTTAAATAACCAATTTAATCTTTATTGTTAATGATGGTCGTTGCTTTAGTTACTAAAAACATTTGATAGTCAGGGCAAATAATTAGTTTTAGTGGATATTTGATTGTTTTGTGTTATTAATAATTGACTTTCACTTGTTTTGTTAGTAACTTATTCGTGAGCTTCAAAATATTTGCACAATTATATGTCAATTGTTCGATGTCCACCTTTGTTCAAACATCGGAAAAGGAAATTTTATTTAGTTTATAGGTGAAATTTAGTAAATGGGTAGTACTGTATAAAATATTTTTCTTACAACGTATTATTTGATAATTAATTGTTAATTGATGGTGCATGATTTATATTCGCTTTTCGTAAGAAACAAAGTGAATGATTGTAAATTAAATTTGTTCATCTTATAAGAATTTTTGAACTCTTAGACAACTCTTTTAAAATAAGTGTATCGCGAGTTGCCTATATTTATGTAATAGCTTTAACTTTTCCATATGATTATAATGTATCCGAAAGATGAATAAAAACAAATAAAAATGTTTTCTTATATATAAAAAAAACATTCATTGTTTTCTTTACTCTATTGACATTTATCATGTATCAGTGACGCATATCATAATTGAATAAATTCTTACATTTTAAATTTTCTTTTTTATTTCATCAATATGTTAAAATTACGCAAACATGGTATTACTCATTTCATTTGAGTCATATTTCGCGAGAGAATGTGTAGATTATAAGTTATTAATAACTTGTTTTAAGACCCATTATTTAAATTGTCCAAAATTCATCTTGGTACCCTATGTCCGCAGAGTTCATCAAAAACACATTTTATAAACATGTTCACTGCGATATACATACTTTATTTGTGATAAAAGTACAGCGTTGAGAGAGTAATAAACTATTGTTATTGGTCAAAATACAATGAAAATTAACAATGAAACATGATCTGTTGGTGAAAGTTAATTATTTCTTATTAGGATTAACAAATAATTGTTATTTATCACAATTTCATCACTTGAACTTTATAGTGCGAAATTGAAATGAAAAATATTAGTTTCAGTTTCTAATTTTGGTGACTGTGAGGTTATGTTCCATAACTGATATATTTTGAATTTATAGCGATTTTCAACACGCAGCGCAACTGTAAACTTAACTTGAATAGGTTATACCTGTATATTGTTTGCATGCAAGGTGGTCGTGTTTTTCGAAAATAAAATATTGTTTGAAAGTTTTAGTTTTTACTGCATTTATTACAGTTTACTGGGGAAATTACAAAAGCGGTTTTAATTTGTTATTGTATGTTGAGCGTTTTTGACATTTTGTCGCCACTATAGTTTGATCAATGGATCTTTGCCACGCGTCATAAGTTATAATACTCATAATTGGTCATGTACTGCAAGAAATAAACAACGTGACAACCAGATATTCCTTGGCAAATATTAACATGAACAATTTATATTTAAGCGATTATGCGCACACAAAGAACGCTAACTTATATTTCAGTTTAAACAATGGATCTTTACGACTTTGGCGATTATCTTATAAGTACTAAGTAAAACTTAAGATGACTAAACGCAGTTTGAAAGCAGTATTGTCGTCGCAACAATGATCATAAACTTTCTTCTTAAAAATGAATTCTTGTGGTTCTTCCATGGACCACAGGTTTAGCACCATTGCATATTGTTGCTCTTGCCAATGATAATGACCACACAGAGAACCATTAAATTAAGGTGACCATACGTAGAGTAGAATTATTTTATAAACGACCTGTCACGTGACACTATCTGCGCGCAAGTCAGTAGAGGTGGAAATGTCCAGTGGCGCATCGTAACTAATTTAACCAGCGACAAAATGGGATATATTCATAAATAATACTGTAAATTTAAAGCTTAACGTTAAAAATTTCCAAATTTAAACTGATTTTGCAGCATGACACAAAACAAAAAAAAATAATACTTAAAAAAGGAATAATGAAAATGACAACTAAAAGAACAAAAATACTGCATACCAATGACTAACGTACACCCCCATTATCGCATTATAGACGCGTCCGTTCAAAATATCACCAACGCGCAGGTCATGTGACAGGTCGTTCATAAAATAATTCTGCTTTACAGTATTGCGTTGTATTGTCCGGAATTATAGCAAGGTGTACAGCATGCATGAATGTGTACATGAAACGTCCAGCATTGAGCACAGGCACGAGAACGTACAGCAAAACGCCTTTAGAATTTTAATTACGGAGTGAACCCAACCCACATTCCATATGGCAAAGTTTTTTTTTACTCTTATTGTGTGTACAGCATTAATGGATTGGAGATCTGACGTCACGTAGATATGAAATAATGCGCTAAAATATGTCAAATAAAGCTCGAAATTTACTCTTAATGTGTGTACAGCATTAATGGATTGGAAATCTAAATGATATGCACATGATATGTTTAGGGTTGTAGTTTATATATCACTTCAGAAAATGCCCTAATTTTTAAACTTGAAAAGTTGAATATTGTTATTTTAGGAATAAAATGATTTTGAATTAACCGATTTTAGTTATTGTTTGTGCATTCTCATCTTAGTTTTAGTTCTGATATTACTTTAGATATGATATAGATAACCTATAAATACATTAAAAAAATCCTTATTACGTATCAGATTTATTTCTATTGGCTTGTTCATTTGTATTACTCGAAGTACTTCACTGTACATAATGACGTCACAATACAGATAAACATTTACTTGCATGATAAACAAACTTCAAAGTTTTATACAAAGAATCAGCCTAAAATAGTTAACAAATTATAAATATATACTAACAGAAACATTTACGCATTTAAACATAAATCTTGAGCAACAGTATATGCACTAACGTGCATCATATATTTTCTTTTAGTTTGAAAAACTTGAATGGCTTGCGGCCTTGCCAATTCCCAATTGTATAAATCACGGTACAACGGCCTAACAAATTTCATCCGTCCTACTTCAGTGACCCATTTTAACGTTTCCTTAATCTTCTGTTCCCAATGCGCCTTCAAACCAATTCTCAACCATCGAAATTTAATTTCAGAATTTTTTATTTCGTTCAACTTGAATAATTTCTCAAGAGCTTTCAACTTTTCAATTGACTGTGGCTTTTCATCTAAAATCTGTTGCAAAAATTGTATCATCTGCTCGGGAATTAACGAGTTTGTTTCTTTCATCGTGAAGGAGTTTGATGTGCCGACGTCCCAATTTAAAAATTCGTTTTTAAGTTCATCACATGTTTTATATAAAGTTTTGTCATAGTCTGGTATAACTGGGGGCATACCTGGCTTATACAACCACGAGTGCCAGTCAATACTTGTAATATCTGAATTATTTGCAAAGTAGCTTTCAAAAAAGATTTTAAAATCATCAGTTGTAAGCGATTTATATTTGAAAGTATCAAAATATTTACGTAGAAATGGTTCAAATTTATCTGTAATTGCAAAATTAATTTTTGTTTGGTAAAAATTTGTTTATTACCAGGTCCACCAACAAGGTTTTCCAAATAACGAAGGAAGGTATGTCCTTTTTCATAAGGCACAACAGAGAATGCATCATCTGGATGTACGCCATTTAAATCAACAACCAATTGCGTCAGAGGATTATTTACGCCAAGTCGATTAATCTTAAATAAACATGAAAATTTGATGTCTTAAAATAATGCTTTAAAATTACCGTTTCTTTTAAATCGGAAAGCCCACCAAGAGCTTGAAAATCTTGAAATTGTTTATTTTTCAATCTACCTAATATTTTACGTTCTACAAAGACAGTGAATCCTTCATTTAACCAAAAGTGTTCAAAATTACGATTTGTAACCAAATTTCCAGTCCAACTGTGTGCAATTTCGTGTGCAACAACATTCGCCAATGATCTATCACCTGCCTTAAATATTTTTTTTCTGTTAACAACCTAGACCTAGAGTTTTTAATAACTTACAAGTAAAGTTGGAGTCACAAATGTCAAGCATGGATTTTCCATACCACCAAATGGAAAACTTGGTGGTAAAACCAACAGATCATATATACCCCAAACATATGGACCACAAATCTCCTCGGCGACTTTTAACTGTTTTTCAGTTTCTGCAAATTCATACTGTGATGCTTCTATTATTTCTTTTTCCGCCCATACTTTAGAACGTGGTCCGATTTCTCTCGACTCTAAAGCACCAACAGCTAGAGCAATTAAGTAAGACTGTACAGGGACATCTTGTTTGAAATGAAATAGTGTCCCCTCAAGCAAAGGTTTTTTGTCATCGCATATTGCCGACATTACAACAGTGAGATCCTTGGGTGCAGATATCTAAATAATCATAAATTAAATATTTTAAATTAATATACAGCGTCTGTAACAATCCCGATATTCTTCAACAGCTTAGTATTTCATAACTTCTATAACTATATATTATAAGTATAACGTGCACAAAATCTAGAAACTGTCAATTTTCCAGCATAAGACCTCAGAAACTATATTAGAAATTAAATATATAATTTAAAAATGTGATAATATAATATCCTTAAAAAAAGAATCATGTCTTATACAAACATAACGAAACATTTTGTATATTATGTGACAGTTAATTGCTAACAGATTTTATGTTTCTGTTATCTTTAATGATATCTAAGATGAAGAAGTAGAACAGTATTGTCTTAGGTCTTATATACTGTTGTACTTACTACAGCAGAATATTTTGCTTTTACAGCAGGTGTGTCTTGGCATGGTAAAACTGATCTCGCATGAATGGCCTGAAACTGACTGAAAACAAAAGGGTGCTGTTTACCAGCAGTTTGTTCAGGTTCTAACCATTGTAAACCACTTGCATTTGGACTAGTTTCATATCGCACACTTACAATGTAACTAAAATAAAATATGTAATAAAAAATACAATTTAAATCATTTACTTTACGTATTAGAATCTTTTGGTGGTAGCTCCACAGTTAATTTTGATCCAAATTCATCAACCGGTTCTGATAAGGTAAAGTTCAATTTCTTGTTCGTTTCTGTTTCATAAACAGCTTCGATATTTAAGCCTTTAGCATCTAAAAACTATGCAAAACACTATGTACTCGCCTTTGGCAAATATTGGCTTGTTCATTTGTATTGGGGTATGTACTCAGAGAAATTGTCCTTATCATGCAACTTAGACATGTGCCCCGCTCTATTTAATTCTAGAGTACTCTGGAGTAATACAAACAAACAAGCCTTTTTTGATACGTACCACTTCCTTCACATTTTCATCGATTTTTTTAATAGTTAAATCAACATTTCCACTCAAAACCTTCTTTTCAAAATTCACAGCCAATGACAGAAAAATATGGTTAACTACAGCAAGTTCTATAAAACAGCACAATTTACATTTAAGTTTAAATCTTACTTTATTTATGTACCTGGTCTCGAAAAAGAACTGGGATCCAACGGACTTAAACCTATACTTGTCATTTTTGGAGGATAGTGTGTGATAATGATAACTGTAATAATTATTTAAAATATACTTATCACCACAGCTTATCACAACACTTGACACATTTTATCAAATGTAATTAATAAATCAAAATGTCATGTAAATACCTGCAAAGAAAGATATCATAGGAATTAAGAAACTAACAATTTGAATCATTTTGCATTAATTTTATTGTTAATTTTTTAAACAACGTAAGTATCAAGAAGCAAAATTTAGGGGATTAGCAAGTACGTGAACGAAAAAGTAATGTGCACATACAAATATTTCACTTAAAAAATTAATACTAACAAAAAACGAAAAAAATACTAAACTTTCACTTCCGGTTAACTGTCAAAGTAGCGTATCCAAATAGCCGTTACTGACGTATCGGACAACAAACACAAACCTTGATAAGAAATAAATAATAACTTATGCACATGCTTTAAAACATTTTTTTTACTACATAAGGTGTACATTAAACAATTTATATTCCAGGTATATTAATTTTGGAATACAAATACAATTTTGAAATTTCCTTTGATTTCTCTTATACGTGGTTCAACGCTATATCGATTGTATATATGAACGTAACCGTTGTACGTAGTATTCCTAAATCTTTTTAATTATAAGCTAATTACATTATATTAATATATTTTCAGTTCATGCGTACAAATATTCATTTTATATTATTTATAAATAAGATTAAACAATGTTATGGAAGTTGGTAACATAACCTAACAAGAATTATTGATTTAAAATAAAACTATAATGTCCACTGTGTGTGACATCGAACCTGGGGCCTCTGCCGAGAGCATCCTTGTAACGACAGATTCGTGCGATAACCTAGAACGAATGAGTTCTAGTCTGGAGGAAATAAAAAATTCGAATTCCGTAATACCCACAGATGAAAATACAGACAATTGTAATAACGTGGATACTTATGAAGATGCGTGTAGTAATATAAATGCAAATAGTAACAATGATGATGATTATACTAGAAATAAAGAATGGTTGTCGAGAAAGAAACATATTTTCGTTCTTAGTTCTGCAGGTAAACCTATTTATTCAAGGTGAGTCGGGACTCTATGAAAATGAAATTATTTTACTGGTTTTTTGGCAGATATGGGAATGAAGATAAATTAGCCAGTTTGTTTGGTGTGATGCAAGCACTTGTTAGTTTTGTCGAAGATCAAAATGATTCCATACAAAGTATACAGGCAGGTGATACACAATTTGTATTTCTATTTAAACATCATTTAATATTGGTTGCTGTGTCGAAAACTGGTGAAAGTACATCACAACTAACAACACAATTAAAGTATTTATTTAGCCTTTTAATATTTCAATATTAAAATGTATTTTTTAGCTACGTGTTTAACCAAATTACTAGTGTCTTGACGTTGAGTAGATTGAATAAAATATATGAACAGAGGCGTAATTATGACTTGAGGAGGCTTTTATCTGGTGTAGAAAGGCTTATTGATCATTTATTAGACTTTTGTGAGCGAGAACCGGCATTTATGTTAGGAGCAGTGCAATGTTTAAGTTTATCATCGTCCATTCGTGATACAATAAGTGCAGCTATTGTTCAGTCCTGTAGTAAAATTAAGGTAATATTACATTAACGTTGTTATTCATAATAACAGTTTTATTTTTAGAATTTGGTCTTTGCAATTCTTCTTGCAAAAAATAAACTAATAACTTTAGTACGTATGAAGAAATATTGCATCCACCCAGCTGATTTACATCTAATTTTTAACTTAGTACAATCATCTGAAAGTTTAAAGACTGCCGAAAGTTGGACACCATTATGTTTGCCACGATTTGACGCAAGTGGATTTTTATATGGGCATGTTTCTTATTTATCTGAAGATTGTCAAGCTTGTTTGTTACTTTTAACAGTAGAACGTGATGTTTTCTTCACTCTCAGTGAAGCAAAACAAAAAATTGTGGAGAAATTAAGGCGAGGGAATTGTTTGGAAGCAATAAACGAATCGATGAATGCAAAAGAGGAATCCTGTACAATGGCAGGATTTCCTAATTTACGACATTATTTATATAAAAGTAAATCAACAGCCCAGTTTTATCAGCCATGTATCAGTCCTCCATATACAGTGAATAGTGAGAAATTGTTGAGCATATATAAAAGTGTGCATCAGACGTTGCATTCGTCTACAAGACCTTTAAAGTTAATATTTCAACGTTCTCCAAATGAAGCGGTGTTTGCTTGGGACACAAAGGGATTTGAATTATATGCAGTTTTAGAACCTTTAACCGACACTGCTAATGTAATAAAAACAGTGAGTAAGCTATTAAATTGGATTAAAAAACAAGAAAATAAATTATTTCATTTAAATGCTCCAACATTTTAACTAACTTAAATTATAACATGCAAATGTTATTTGTTTAGTTTGGCTTTAACTATATTATAAAATATCAAATAATTATAGAATTAGATAATACATTTAAGATCATTGTCAAAAAGGGATAATTTATAAAAAGAACAAACATTTGTATTTATAGTTCTCAAAAATATATTTTGAGTAGATACTCGTTACCTTATAAAGACGTTTAAAATTTTCTCGAGAAGATAATAAAATGATCTTTATATTGTACCTTATCAGAACTGTGATATTGTACATATATAATCAATAATTTCTTTAAATTCTGTAAAATGTAACATTTATTATTTTAATTTAATAAAATATATATCACACAGTTTTAGTATTATTTCTAATATTTAATATTAACAGTAAGTGACCACCTACACTTGCTGTTACTTTTTTGTATTATTTAATTTTTATTTAAGTATATCACATTTATTGATTAACATAATTTTGGGTAAAAGTACAAAAGAACCCAGAATAGTTTATTTAGTGGTACTAAATAAATTAAAGTCCCATGAATGATATAAAAAAAACAAATAAATTACTTAACATATTTTTATTAGGAAATTACTCATACCAACATTACAATTATCGATGTCTCTCCCTTTCCCTTCGTCTATCTTCATCCCTTCTTCTATCATCTTTTCGTCGATCATCATCTCGTTTTCTATCATCATCCTTTCGTCGATCATCATCTCTTTTTCTATCCTTATCTTTCCTATCTTTAGACTTTTCTTTGTCCTTCTCCCTATCCTTTTTATGTTTATCCTTTTCCCTGTGCCTTTCTTTAGATCTTTCTCGTGATCGACTTCTTTCTCTCTTCTTCTCCCTATGCTTTTCTTTTTCTTCCTTTCTTGGAGTTGATTCCTCTAACCTGTATTTATTGTCTTCTTCTAATTCAATATCTTCATCAAGATCATCTTCCAATGCAGATATCTTTGCTTCGATTTCATTGTTTTCTTCTAAAACGTGTCGCTTTTGAATTCTTGGTAATATGATGTCACAAACCTATAATTTAATGTGTAATTTCAATTAAAGTTATTAAATATTTCCTTACTCTGTCACTTCGTAACAATTCATCGATAAACTCGTCCATATGGATTATTTCAAACTGAGCTTGCCTATTTTGTATTCTCAGTTTGCGATTATCATTATACAGTGGTTCTAAATACTTATAACAGTCCAAAGATGTGCCAGTTAATCGCATGTAATAGGCTCCTAACGCTCTGACATATTTAAATTCTTCATTTTTTATAAATTCAACGACGATGTCTTTTTCAGGTTGAATTTGTAACATTTTTAACGTTAAACATAAAAAAGGTGCTGGTTTTATATTGCCGCTATGGACACCACCGATGTACCTTAATTCCATAGCCTTGTCAACCAAAAGTTCTGCAGTTAAAGCAAAACATTCTTCTTTCCAATATTTTGAATCGTATATACGTGATCTGATGATTTTTTCAATGAGATATTGAGGATTAGTTCCATGCACTGATTTTGCATCTTTTACTGTTCTGTTTGCCATTATTTTAGGTTATGTTTTCTAAAATAAACGTTAAGTTGATTTTTAGCTACAGATTATGATTCATAATTGTAAATTAATAAAATATATAATAAAATTATTTATTTTAATAGAAATGTAGAAATATTAAAAGAAATGTGGCATTTTAATGTGAAAATCTTGTACCTTACTTCGGTTCAGGGACATATACAAGTAGGATATAATTTCACATTTGCTATATTTTAAGACTTAATTAATTGAATAAAAAACACATACTAGATACATACAACACATCTTCGAACCAAACACTAACATTTGTTATAGGGTTATTTGTATTTTTATGTTGCATCATTGCATATTTCAATTTTAGATAATTTTTTTTATTCAATCTTTACTTTCCATCTTATAGTTAACATAGGAATGATATTTCATATTTACAGTTAAAACAAGTTAAAGTACTTTTATATACAAATAATGAAATAATAATAACGGAGCAAAATCTCAAAAAATTTTTCATATATGGGAAATTTCCCAAGAGTTGGCAACAGTGGATGGCGCTACTTTCAAACTGTAGACCGTTGTTGATGATTTTATTTTTTCTAATTGATCGTTTTCAGTCTATATATTTTGTATTTTGTCTCAAGTAATTTATTAAACAATATAAACTCGTCGATATAGCGCAACAAAATTGACCTCATTTAACTTGTGGTATTTGGTAAAATACATGACGAATAATTATGTCGTTCCTTTCGCCCTTTGGGTGCCAGCTGACTTTTTTTTAATGGTGACACGCTTATAAGCACCCTATTCTTTACACATATTATGTAATTATTTCAATGAGAAAATAAAACTCATAAAATCAAAAGCAATTTGTTATTTTAACACACAAATTAGACTACCTGTACAAATTAGGTATTCATATACATACTTATATAACAATGTGAATTTTACACTGGACCTTTTAGAACCTACTGTTTTTCATTTATTGCAAATTGAAATTGGAGAATCAGGATTTCGCAAATTGACAATAGAGTGAGACAGAGCGTGGCTAGTGCTACATGATATGAGTGGGTTTAAGGTACTTGTGCTTGGATAGAACGCGTAATCCTGGTTCCCGCCGAAAAAGTAAACAAAAATTAGATATACAAAAAGCTTTATCCTTATTCGGTAGACCGTATCTATCTACATTACGACCCTAACACAAATCCTTAGTACCCACATTCGGGCGATACACACAAACTAAGTTAGTTAGCTCGAAGTAGTCAGCCTTATTTTAATCTCGGAAATCACACATATGAAGTACACATTTATCTGTCACACGAGGGTGACTCATAGTTCGCACTCTACAACGTTTCGACTTGCTGCTGTATGTCCCACCAATTGCAATCTGTATTCGGAATTTAGAACTAAGTCTGCCACGCAGCCCCGTATACCCGTATTGTATCTTCCACCGGTACTCAATTCTTCATCTGGAACACCACCGATGAATAGACCTTCTTGTGCTGCACGTGGACGTTGGATATCCACAAACTGTCTCGTCACAGCCGGTCCGTTATCTACCACTAGCACACCAGATCCTCCATTTCTAAAAGAAATAAATTTAAAAAAATTATTTTGTATAATTTACTCAAGTAATTGAGTAATTAAGTACAATAACATCTTATGAAATATATTCATTGTAAACAGAATTTGAAATAAAATATTTTTCTGTCAAAAATTGTATAGACACATTTTCCCCATAATTTTTTTAAACTTTAGGTACTGTGTTGGGAACAGAATAAAATAAGTAGTGACACGAAAGGCCCAAAGCAGGTACAATGGAAAATAAGGATATAAGAATAAATATAGGGTTACCAGGTTACTAAATGACGCGGATGACTGTAGGATTAGATGTGAACTCTTCGCCGCAAATCTTTAAATTTGTTGGAGATGATAAATAAGGACATACACATAAACAAAATTCTTGTTTAAGTAAATATTTCTTTGTCCAAGTATACATATATTTGCATATTTGCATATGAGAAAGGTTTTTTTCAAATCTATTTATTTCTTGAAGGAAGAAGGTCAATGCTGATTTAGAGAAAATAAAGTTGGTGCAAAAAATTAGATTAAGTATATATTTTTGAGTTAACCGTTTTTCTTCAATTATAACTTCCTTTTTTCCGAGCGTAGAACCGCCGTTTTTTCGCATTTAAGTTTGATTCAGTTAATTAATTTTATTTCTGACACATCTTTACATTATCTTGAAAGTGATTCGGTTTATTACGGACTATTTCAATAGATATTTAAAATAACATTTTTATCCATATTTAACTTTATTTGACGGTGAAATCTTACATGAATGTGCCCCTGATACATACATTCGTTATTCGTGCATTGTGGTGAACATTTACATGTACGTGACGACGCATCCCTTGCATCATTCTCAGCATTCATAACGATCCTTTCAAAATACACTACTTAAGGTGGATTTTGATGGCTGTTAATTGTTGTACATGTCTTAATAATTTTTTTCTTAATTGAACTGAAAAACCTATCCAGGAAAGGCATTATGTCAGCAATAAATATTTTTTTTATCCGAATCTTTGTTATTTCGGTCGAAAATATATGCACAAGGGTTTTGAAATAAGGATTCTACGAATAATTTGCGTTAATTAATAACTGCATATTCATTTTCTCTGTAATTAACCAGTAAATTAATTGATGATTTTTCTCCACTTGTACAGTGGTGGAATTAAATATCCGGACACCTACTCCTATCATGAGTTGAATCGTATGTCTTTCGCTAGTTCGTACGCTTTTGTAAAGTTGGTTGCTTAACACTATTTAATGACAAAAACACGATCTTTTTTTCTTTGGTTTGAATTCTCGCTGCATCAATGTTTCGAACCTTTCTGGG
>JAFFZR010027520.1:0-30850 GCA_018397195.1 Lethrus apterus | reverse complement strand
CAACGACATTTTCCTACGAATTAAGAAATTCAGGAAAAAATTTAGTCATTTCGACAGAAATTCCTTCAAAAATGCATATATATGCACGTGTTTTAGAAATATGCGAAAATTGGACAAAATGCCCAAATATGCAAAATATGCATGCAATATGCATTTAGCATAGAATCCGCTCTCTAATCATCAGTATCATTTTAACAAGGTAACCTAGACCAGGTAATTTAGTATTTTATAGTTGGTTGTGCTGCTAACATTCAACTGAGCTTGCAACCGGCATTATATTCAGTGGCGTATAAGAGAATATGGTGGAAAAATAAGTACATTTTAAACTAGTAGTTTTAATTTACTTTTAAGTAAAAAGTATTTCTTATCTCATGTATTACACTAAAATCATGCAAGATGATAATAAATATCTGTCAAAAGAGGCTTACTTTACATTTGTAAGAAAAAGTCGAGTAGGGTTGTGTACGTTACGCCAATGCATATCTCTGAAAAAGAGTCACCATAGGCACTAACTGTAGAACGAAAAAATACCAGATTTATGGTACATAGTTAAAATGATGAAAAGCTGTAGTTTTTTGTTACTTTATTGGTTGTACTGTTTCGTAACACTGTAAACATAACCTAAAAATGTATTATGAAAAGTTAATTATTGGGGCACTAAGTTTAGGGCTTTTACCCATTATCCTATTACATTTTAAGAAGAAAAAATATCAAGCACTTTTATCAAAACTGGATGAACACTCAGAAAATGTATCATACAAATTTATTTTCGTAACTTATAAAAACTTTCATTGTTCAAACCATATATATAAAAATACTTTTTGTGGCAAAACATGTTCAAATACTTACTTACATGCTATAGTTGATATCTTGTCATCATCAAAATACAGTATTTCTTTATGTGTACTTCATTTAACGTTACGAAACATTTACGAAACGTTAATTGATGCACATAAGCGGAATATCAACGTAAGAATTATTTGTGACAGACAAATGGCAAAGAGTGAGGCGTCTAAAATTTCTACCTTAAGAGATGCAGGTACACATTTTACAAAATTATAGTATTCTTTATTCTAAACATAATTTTTAGGATTAAAAATAAAAATTCCACCCAAAGATTCGAGCATGGTACATCATAAATTTTGTTTAATTGATGAAAGTGATGTGAACTCGGCCAAATTATTGTTTGGCTCCATGAACTTAACTCTACAGGGATTTTGCAACAATTGGGATAATATTGTTATTACTAATGATTCTAAAATAATTGCTACTTTTAAACAAGGATTTGAAGATATGTGGAATATATTTTGATTATTAAAAATAACACAATTTCTTTTCATGCTTTATATCATACTTGTTCTTCCCCTTCAAATTTTGGGAATCTATGAAATTTGCTTACTGCAGTTTCATTTTAAAAGAACAAAAGTTGCAATGCTAATCATTATAGGGACTCTATTAGAAAACAGTTACTAGAAGTTTCGAGAATTACCTTTATACACAGTAGCATAATAATCACATCGAAACAAGAATGTTTTAATAACCACCTTACTATTTTTTTTTTTATAGTGCACTTTCAACCAGTTATTTAACCTGACCTGTTTTCAAATTTATGATCTAAAAACTAAGTTGTGAGAACAAAAGTTATATGAGTTAGTTTTGTTCATAAATATATGCAAGTTCCCCAAATACAAAGGTTATTATAAATTGAAATATGAAATTTAAACCCATTTAAAGTTAATGACCTGCAATTTCCTTTTTAATGTAAATGAGATATATACAACTAGATCAATAAAAGTAGTTATGAATTAATTTTAAAATTAAACTTTTAATCATAGAAAATATTTCCGATGGAAGCTATGAAGCATCCATTTTTCATTCGTCTAGATCTAAATCTCCGAGTTCATCATCCAGAGCGTCTAGATCTTCATCAAGGAAGAGGTTTTCATTGATTGGAACTGCAGAAGCTTCTTCACCAATTCCGTTAATTTGGGATTCATTTATTCCATTCTTTTCTGCTTTTAATCTGTCATTTGCTGCAAGTGTCCCACTATTATCCACCTAAAATTTTTTAAAAAACTTTAAGCAACAACGTGAACATTGCACAGTATACCTCCTCTGCTTCTAGCGCTAATATATCAAGTTGTAATTCTTTATATTCATTTGCGTCTTCTTCATCTTCGGCATAAGCATAAGAATCAAATGCTTCATCGCCATCTTCCATGTCGTTTTCAGCAGCCAATTCAGGATTGAAACTGAACATTTCTCTGCCTGATAAGCCAACCTGTCTCCCTGCTTTATAGTCACTACGTTTCTTTTCTTCATCTTTAAGGGCAGCATCTTTCTTTTCCTAAAATTACCCTTAAATTTAAACGTGCAACAAGCTATTTAAAACATACTTGAATTTTTCTTTTCTTCCATGCTAAGAATGAAAGCAAAGTGACTTTAGTCTGATTAAGCCCTAAAGCTGCTCTTTCTTTTTCGATTAAATCTTCTAAAGATATGTCATTTTTCTTTTCATCTTTCTTTTTATCTTTTTTCAAAACAAATCCTGCTGGTAATGCATGTCTGTAAATACAGTTCTCGCCAGAAGGACAAGACCAAAACCAACCATATTTTGACTTTTCCACAGCTTCCAAAAAATGTTTACAAATCTAAAATTATTTCAATAGAAAAATGTAATATTGCAAATACTTGAATTACAATTTCAGTTGTTGGCATTTTCTTGTCTTTTCCATGTTTCTTTTCAATAACTTCCTTGAGTTTGGCTTCATCCCAATTTTCCATAGTCTCTTCAATATCACCTGGGTCACGCATATCCACATATAACGATCTCTTTTCAGCTTTTCTTTCTATACTCAGATCATGAGAAAATTTACATTTATCACCTTTCCCGCACTGGCCCTGCTTGAAGAATGCGCAAACAATAGATTTTGGATCGGCTCCTGAAATCATAAATGAATAAAAAAATATGATAGTTACTTAATTGGATTTTGCTATAGGCTTGTTTGTTTGTATTACTCCAGAATGTCCAGAATATGACACAATAATGTACACTAGCTTGCATAATAACAAACAAAAGGACTACTCAAAGTAGAAAGTGTAAAACAAACAAACAAGCTTTAAGACTACTTAAAATTACATATACATCACATTTACCTTTCTCAATTTTCTGAGTCTGAACGGGTTTAAACAATGATGCTAATTCTCTCTGTTCTTTTAACTTTTTTTCCTTTTCAAGTTTCTTAGGATCATCTTTGAGAGGATGAACACCTCCTGTTTTAACTTGTTTTTCTACTTGTTGGATAAACTTTTGTTGTTTAGCACCTTTTTTATTCTTTAATCCAAAGGTTTTGTCCTAAAATTATTTCGTAAGTCTATATTCTAGTGATAAAATTAAAGCTTGTTCAAACCTCTATAATCTTTTCTTTCTTTTTCTGCTCTGTCTTTTTACTTGGGGCACCTGGCTTAGGTTTTGGAGGCATTTCTACGATTAATCTTCGTACCTGTATACTTAAAATAAAAACACAAAATTAATAATATTATATTATTTGAATAAAATATTTCCAACCAATTCCAACACCTCAAATAAGCACAACGTAGGCTCACGTTGTGTACATCACCTACATTGGTTAATTTGACAGTTCAACGTGATATTAGCGCAGTATTGCATCCAACATTTATTGCAATATATGATTTTGATGTAAGTAAATAAATAAGAGACAAGTTCTTGTCAAAAAAAAATCTATAGAAATTGATGTATAATATAATTTATATAAATTAATTTTATTTATATATTGATTTTATAATTATTGGCTAAACTGCTAATTTATAAAAACAATTGAAAAACAAGATGGTGGAGTATGTGTTATTTATGTCAAAACTACGAAAATTTTTATATTCGAAGTGATTATATGAACATAGAGTGCTCTTAAATATTTTTACTGAAGTTTAATTCAGTTATGTTCATTAATTCGTAACAGCATTTGTGTGAAAAATAAAAATGATTATTCAAGAACCAGTCCAGGTAATTTATAATAATAACCTCTAAACTGTGAACAATTTCGTTTGTTAATTGAAATGTGTTTCAGGCGGCTATATGGCATTGCTTGAATCATTATGATTATTCTGATGCCATATTTTTAGCAGAGCGATTATATGCTGAAGGTTTGTTGAGATGTTTTGTTCTGCAGATACAAATATTCAATTAATACTTATTTTTAGTTAAGACTGATGATAGTCTGTTCCTTTTGGCTACGGCATACTATAGAAATGGTCAAGTGGATCATGCCTACTATATTTTAAAGGATAAACATGGACATTCATCTCAGAGTCGTTATTTATTTGGGATTTGTGCATTTGAATTACAGAAGTATAGTTACCAATACTCATGTATGTTTTTATAATGTAAATATATTTATTTAGGTATGCAGAGGCAGAAGCTGTTCTAACTGAAAGTGTTACTTGTCAAAATAACTTTGAAGATTTAATAACTGCTTATGGCGATCAAGCTGCATTTACTTTGTTATTATTGGCTAAAATTTCTGCAAAAACTGAGAGGCGACAAAGAGCTGTGGAAGCTTTTAAGAAAGCTTTAAAGTTAAATCCTTTTCTATGGACTAGTTTTGAAAATTTGTGTCGATTAGGTGAAAAGCCCAATCCTAATAATGTGTTTCAGTTATCAGAATTAGAAAGTTTAACAAAATGTCATGGTACTAATATTAACAATATTGAAAGTATTGTGATATCACCAAATACGACTTCGAATCAAGATAATCAGATATACTTAACGACTCCAATTTTAACAAAGGCGAATCCTAATAATATTAATATGAAATTTATTTCACCTGATGAAAGTCCATTAGCCAATCCATTGCCTTTGTCGGGAATTAGTCTATTATCAACAAAAATTAAACCGCTCCGATATAGAGTCTTAGATGGTGTAAGTATGCTTTACATCTTTTACATATTTAGTTTAAAAACTCTAAATAGTTTAAAGTTCTATGGCCTTTGTTTCTAAGTGAAACAATTCTTCAAAATGTTTTGTTTCATGTTCTTTGTCACACTTTCTGAATATGATGATTGATAAAAACTAATATTTGAAAAGCACTTAATTATTTATTTCAATTTCAGGTAAGTCCCTTACCTACCTTTGGAATGTTGTTAGATAGAGAAGAATATAATGGATCACCAACAGTCACTCATCCTACATTATCAGAAGTGAATGAACAAAAATCCTTCACTAAGAAAGTACGTGCTCATGTAGGTAATCTCATTAATAGGAAAGAGCCCATTTTACAAAACAGCAAGCCTGTATTTAGTCAGTCAAGTAATGTTAATAATACTATATCTATGACACCAAGTACACCTACACCTGTACCAACAGGACAAAATGTAAGAAGAAGTTCAAGATTATTTAGCAGTAGTTATTCCGTAAAGGAGAACAATAAGTCTCCAAACAGAAATAAGTTTGCCACACCAAAGTCCCCTTCTAAAAAGACAAAACAAAGATTAGCAAAGTGTAGTTTAAATGAATTTAACACGTATATGGATTTAAATACAAGAAATCGATTGAAGAAGGAGAAGTCAGAAACTGTTACGTCAGCAGATATGAAAATTAATAGTGCAATAACAAATTCTAATATTTGCAACTCAAATGTAACAGCAGCTCAGATACAAAAACAAAGTGCTGAAGGTTTAATGTGTCTGCTGAGAGATTTAGGACAAGCCTACCTTTATTTATCACAGTTTAACTGTAAATCAGCAATAGCAGAGTTCAACAACCTACCTCCACATCAGTTTCAAACAACCTGGGTATATAACATGTTAGGTGTAGCTTATTTTGAAAATGCAGATTATGAAAATTGTGTGAAATATTTCAGTGAAGTTCGCAGTAAAGAACCATATAGAATTAAATATATGGATATATACTCGACGGCTCTTTGGCATTTGCAAAAAGAAGTTGCTCTATCCACTTTAGCTCAAGATTTAATCCAGTTAAATAAAAATTCTCCAGTCACATGGATAGTTAGTGGTAATTGCTTTTCACTTCATAAGGAACATGATACAGCAATAAAGTTTCTTCACAGAGCTGTTCAAGTTGATCCATCATTTCCCTATGCTTATACTCTCTTAGGTCATGAATACATTATGACTGAAGAATTAGATAAAGCTATGAGTTGTTATAGGAATGCCATAAGACTTGATCCGAGACACTACAATGCCTGGTTCGGCATAGGTACGATATATTCTAAACAAGAACGCTTCCACTTAGCTGAAATTAATTACTCTCGTGCTCTCTCAATAAATCGTTTTAGTTCAGTTATCATGTGTCATATAGGTGTAGTACAACATGCATTGAAGAAGACAGAAAATGCATTAAATACTTTAAATATGGCAATTAATAATGATCCAAAGAACCCACTTTGTAAATTTCAAAGAGGTTCTATATATTTTGCTATAGGTAGGTTTGCAGAAGCTCTCAAGGAATTGGAAGAGTTAAAAGAAATTGTTCCTAAGGAGTCATTAGTATATTATTTAATAGGAAAAGTTCACAAAAAGTTGGGAAATATAGATTTGGCGTTGATGCACTTTAGTTGGGCTACAGATTTAGATCCTAAAGGTGCGAGTAGTCAAATTAAAGAAGCATTCGACCCATCAGTTGGCAGGAGTACTGAATCTCTTGAATCACCTGCTTCACCTTCAGCTGAAGAGTGTCAGTCTGAAAGCAATTCAGTTCAACAACATGAACCACTTCCAGGACTACATGAAGATAGTGACGATAGCCTTTAATCATTTCAATAAACGTTTTTTTTTTAAATTTGCTTTGTAAATATTTTAGAAATGATCAAGTCCATATATAATTTGTTTTACAGTACCATCTTATTTTGGCAATTTCTTATATAGTAAGCCATATGGATAAAATAACTATCATTCCTATTTTCTGTTTTTATTTATAAATATATTTATACAGAATGTATAGAAAATATGAGGTATAACAAAGAACATTAACATTGAGAGAATGTAGCTTTATTATTTTATAAACGTCTTTACAAATATATGTATACATTTTTTTTTCGGTTTTTGATTATTTTAAAAGATATGTACTAATTAGATGTCGCTCTAGTTGAAAATTCTACTTCTAAGCTGACTAATTAATTGTGTTCGTTATTATTATGCCTATATAAATAAAAACCTATATGTAAAGATCTGAATATTTATGTGAAATACATCATAATAAAAGTATTTAATATTTTATGTTGTCAAGTTGAAGATACTGATTTTACAAAGTAAATGAAATAATATTTTTATAAATTATCGCAAGGACTACATAGACTGCGTTTACTTTAAGTATTGTATCAGATACTTTGTAATTAAATTATATTAAAATAATTGTTATATTAATTTTGTCATTTATTGTTTTGTAAATCGGATATAATTTGTTTGTAAATCGACGATACAATAAAGTATTAAGATTTGTATCTTACTTTTACTTTTACAGTCGAGACATTTAGAAACATAAAATTTGCTCTGCTGAAAAGCTAACATATAAAACTTATTAAAAACTGTATCTGTATTCAAATAATGTAGCATAATGTAAATATTGACTGATCTAGCAAGGTAGTATCATTCAATTCTACTTATAAAGGACATATAAAACTATAATTTATTATATATTAGAAATGAAAATTTTCGAAAATTACTTCAAAACAAAAAAACCGTTTTATGCAACTTCTTTATAACAAAAGCAAATTTAAAGACTGGTAAATGAATATTAAGGATATAAATTTATTTTACAGCTATGACATACAATCTGGCCAAAACATGAAAGGAGTGCGTTGAGAATTTGTAAGTCATATAGGAATGAACTAATTGGCGTAACTTACAAAACAATATTATAGTTGACAATAATTTGGAATCAATCCTCAATACAGTACTCAAAGCTGAATTTTCACTACTTAATAATTTATAAAATGCATAACAAACTAGATGCATTTATAGAATAATTTACTCCAAAATCCATATCAATATGAAAATATTTAAAGAATTTTCATTTGAAACAGTTTAAGTATGATTAATTTGATATTACAAAGTAATATGTATTTCTACGAGATTTATAATAATCCATTATTATAATTAAGTTCAGTTTGCATCGGAATACTACAAGACTTAAGTTAAAATAATGATTAATCTTACATTCCGGCACTAATACTTTTAAACATATCACCTGATAGCAAGCTGTCGAGTGCTTTTTGTACAGAAGGATCATTGAGTAAAGGTGTGGGTGCAGATGCAGTTGGAGTAGGAGGTTTGGGTGAATCGGTTGTAGACTTATTTAAAATGTTCATAATACGATTTTGCAGTTCAGCCTGTTTACTATCGGGTTCAGGTTCTGATTTGTTTATATCTTCTTCATCACCTTCATATTTCTTTTGTAATTCTCTGCGTTCATTCAAATATTTTATAATTCTGTCATATTGTGCTGTAGCTAACTGTCGATTTTCTGCTAGCAGATTAAATAACATCTAGAAGTATACAATTTTTTAAAAAGATTTGTTATATATTTTTTACATACTTGTATAGGTTCCGGATGTTTATCTGTCAGAGACACTGTTAAGATGTCTGTTTCTAATTTTTCACCTCGCATATAAGCATTAAAATTTCGTGTTATCAATATAAAGGCATCTTCAATTGGCATATTTCTGTGCTCTGCAAAAATGGTATACAATTTTGTTTCAACAAATGTTAAATATTTAACAACCATTTTTGTTTGTTAGATGAAAAATAAAAAACTACAAGCCATACAATTACCTTGGGGTATACCATGTAAAATATTTAATGTTAGACTACGATGTTCTTCATTTTGTGGCATAACTAAAATAGCATATAAACAACCTCTACTTGAAATATTAGCTAAAACTTTTCCAATGGGAACATCCTCGTTTGGAAATAATAAGTCAACCATAAGACCAACAGATTTCAGTCTTTGTTCAATGTATTCAGCATATTCCCTAAAATAATATTAACAATACATATTTGATAAAGGGTTGGCAGCAATTTGCTTACGTCAAAACCTTTGAAACGACAATAATTTCACAATCATTTCTTTCTGGTCGATCAATAACTGGTGGAATATACGATTGACCATATGGTTCATCATAATACACATCCCTACATTTATGATTTAATTTGTTAAACAAAGTCAGAAATCGTCAATTATCTGGGTATTCCATGCACATTCAGTAACAGTATGTATTATTTTGGGGATTCAGTTTCAATGTAAATTTTCTAACTACAACAAAAACTGAATGTGTATGTGGTACCCAATTACTGATTACTGAAGCAATTTCTTACCTGTAATTATCTAACTGATGCCTTTCATTTGACCTGGGAAAGAATTTACGTTTATTATTTCTTTTATCAAGTGATGGAGGTTCACTAGTTTCAGTTGCTGGACTTGATACCATTTCAGATTCAACAAGAGGTTTATTTTGTATAGTTGGATTATTTACTTCGATAGGTGTATGCAGTAAAGGTGCTTTATTTTGAAGTTTATTCTGTGGAGGTGGTTTATTCTGAAAAGTGGCTTTGGCTTGTAGGCTCAATTTATTTTGAAGAGGTGGTGTGTTTGGTTGTTGCTGGTTAGAATTAAGCTTCCTAGTGTCTACAGCTTGTCTGACGTTTAATTTACGATCATGAAACATAGAACCATGTTCGGCTTTAATTGCAGCTTGAACATGCGATTCGTGCTCGTACTGTATAAAACCAAATCCTCGTTGTAAAACCAAACCCAAAATTTTACCATGTACTTTGAATTTTTCCTCTAAATTTTCAGGTACAACTGTATCAGCTATGCCACCAATGTATATCCTACATGGAGCTGTTGCTGGATCGTTCATAAACTTTTTATCAGTTCGATACATGTTTAACTGCGGTAACGTGCACTCACTTTTATATTTGCTTTCTTATCAAATTACTTAATTTTATTAATAATTATTGTTCAGTAACTAATGAAGCCAACTTCGAAATGTTGTTTACACAGAAAATAATACTAAATCCCCTGCCAGGGTTGCCAACTCTGTCTTAGTCAAACGCGCAAATAAAATGCTGAAAATATACCAAAAAGCGCCAAAGCAAGTAAATATTAAGAATATAGGTCAGGGAACCTAGTAAATTTTGTTGATTTATATAACTACTACTATATATCATTTTTTCCTGCGAAGCAGAAACTCATGGCGCCAAATTTAAATTACGCTGTTGTGATTTGTTGGTATGATTTACATTCAAACATTCGAAAATCCTGCTAAACAGGTTGTATTAAACAATCGTTTTTCTCTTGAATTGTGTAATTATTGTCGTTGATTTTGTTACTTTTTACTTTGTGTGTGCCTCTTTGTTCCTTGTTGCTTCTCTATATTCCTGAAAGTCACAAAATTTTTGTCTATGTAAGTCAGGTTCCACCTCGCAGGAAAAAATGAAATATAATCTTAAAAAGCTAATAGAAATAAATACATATTTCAAAACTACGCAACTATCCAATTTTTAGTTCAGTAGCAAATTGTTTCACGTACGCCATCTACTGCTGATTTCGTAGAAATCAGTATAAGCTTTATTAATCCTCTAAAAATCCAACAAAATTTGCATATCCATCGCATTAGATTAGATTGTATTTTTATGTAATGTTGCTATAATTTAATTATCTTCAACTTGCAAAAAGCGCCAAAGTGGTTGCGATATAAGAAAAAAAAAATATTATTTATTTATTTCAGCGTAGGCGCAATTTATGTAAAAAGGGCGCAGTTGTTGGCAAGAAAACACTATTAGGCTAAATACGTCATTATGGCAACCCTGTCCCCTACAGTGGAGAAAATTATAACTACCTAAGAAAATTACCATTTGATACAATAATTTCCTATAAGTCTGGTTATGACTTATAGGAAATTATTGGATAAAATGTTATTTGCAACTCTAGAGAGTTTATTATATTTTATTCTACAACACTTGTCCATTCTACATAATAAAGTTACCTCGCAAATAAAAAATAATTTTGTATTGAATTACCGTTCTTTTATTGGGGAATTCATTTTTGGTCCCTAATACGTTGACATTTTTAAACGGATAATTGCAAATAAATCGAACGCTTGGATCTTCCGATTTTATCACTCATCTAAAATTTCTCATATATTTCCACACCGCGAGGTATTTGTTAGTGTTGATGTAAAACAATAAATAAATAAAATAAAATAAAAACAAATGTTTTAGATCTTTTCGCGGAGGTCATGGGTGAAAGCTAAAGGGCGCATTGTAAAAGCTGAAGTATGATTGAGGATGAAAAATATGTAATGTCTTTGAGAAGCGAAACGATGCGTACGGCAATTTAAGTTGTAAAAAGTTTGGTCCCCCAAAAATTGTTTTGTTTATACCTACATTTTATTTCATTATTATAGTATTACAAGTAACAGTTAGAGTAGGTGCGTTTTTTGCTCAGAACTCGAAACAAGTATTGTAATTTTTGTCGTTTTATTGCGTTTTCTACTCATGCTGGTAGCCACTTGCAGCAGCAATAATGCGGTTTTGCCGGTATCTTCTTTTTTCGGTCAGTCATCTTGATGTTTGACTGTGAGGTAAAGAGTTTTGACGTCGATAAATGTCGAACGATTTCGAGAATATCACCCCAGTCCGCTATTTGCGAATGAATGTGAGCGTTTTTGGTGCTTGGCCTGGCTGAACGCGGCCAAGTTAGTGTATAATACAACAGTTTTTATAAACAAAACAAAGTTCAAAATTTACATAACGTCAAATTTGAAATATACTGCGAATGTACGGTAAGTTCTAGTAAATAGAATTCATTTTATGTCCAGTTTTAACGCTAGTAAAAAACGCTTTTTGATGAATGTGAGCGTTTTTGGTGCTTCGCCTGGCTGAACGCGGCCAAATTAGTGACAGAAATACAGTTTTTATAAACAAAACAAAGTTCAAAATTTACATAACCTCAAATTTGAAAGATACTGCGAAGGTACGGCAAGTTCTAGTAAATAGAATTCATTTCATCTTATGTATCTCATGTCCAGGTTCATAGATATAATTAATTTTTAGGATGTTCTGTATGTAACATACGGTAATGATGGTTCAGTGGAGTTTGAGAAATCTTTGTTCAAAACAAGTAATAAATATTTCTAAACCAAGTTTTCGTGTAGGACGTACTAATGGAATGGAAATAGTTTGTTTAAGTGATCTGGTATCCAGAAAACATGCTGAGTTCTGTGTACAACCTAATGGTCTTTTCATAAAGGATCTTAATGTAAGATATATGTTTATGTTACATATGATTACTTACAATATCTGTGTTCAATCCTGTGTAATATCTGATTGTCATTCTGACTTCTACATATTAATGTAATTTAATAAAAAATAACATCAAATCTTTGGTTGTAATCACTTGAAATTATAAAAAATTTCTTGAGAACGCAACCAGTAAAATAATTGACTGTGTTCTAATAAATATATTTTTATTACACGTTTTTTATTGGTTGCGTGCTCAAGAATAAAGATAAGTATAGTTTAAACTGTAATAATAATATAAACCGTTATCTTTTGTGGTACCTTATTGCTGTATTGCTGATAGTAACTGTACACTGTATGTATATGAAAGTCAAGCAAGTAACCCAATATACTGTGGTATATTTCATGAAATTTATGAGGTTGCGATTTATATTTTATTATTCCTGAGTGTATAGCAACTTTTTAAATTTTATTGTATTTAATATTCATAAATAATATTTGTTTATTTATTTTCAGAGCGCCAATGGCACATTTGTTAATTTGGAGAGAATACCCAATAATCGGCTATTTCAGATTAAAAATGCTGACATTGTTGGTATTAGTTGTTCTAAACATGAAAGTACATGTAGCAACTGCAGACATTATATTTTTGAAATCATTCAGAAAAATGATTACACATATAATACAACATTAGATGTGATTAATGAGTTGATTGAATCAGATGATAATGTGAGTTTAGAAAATGAGAACGTTGCGAATAAAATATGTATTAAAGGGGAATTTAATGATCCAACGTCAACAATTGCAATTAAGCAAGAAGCAGATGAAAATTTAATTTATCCTATAATAAAAGAAGAACCTATGGAAGTGGACGCAACAGTGGAAAATGATGTTTGTGACTATTCAGTGGATGATGATGTTATTATTATACATGATGATGATGATTATCAAATTTCTGCATCACAACTGTTTTCAAACAAGGATGAAATGTGTGGTATAACTGATAATAGGTATCAAATGATTAAACTTGAACTTGCGGAATTAGATGCTTTATCAGGTCCTTTATTACCTGTAGTTATTGATGACAGTGATTCTAATTCAGATTGGTTATCATGTTTAGATGAAATTGAAGAAATTGCCGATAAAAATTGCAATAATATTGCAAAAACACATACTAAAAAGTCATCAGTTTCTGATGAAAGTAAAGAAAATGAAATCATTGTTATAGATAATGAGTCTGATACAGATTATAGCACAGCAATATCACAACTTGAAGAGAAGCCTGTATCAGAATTAAGTAATTTGTCCTTGGCTACTGCGAACAAAATAGGTAATTTAGAAACTGACAAAAGTACCTTGGAAGTGTTCAATCAATCAGAAAATAACATTGCTGACAGAAACTGCAATACTATTACAAAAACATGTACGAATAAATTTACACTTTCAGGCCACAGTAAAGAAAATAAAAACATTTCTGAATCTGATACAAATAATATCACATCAATAACAACAAGTAAAAAGAAGTCTATGGTAGAGTCTATGCCCTTGGTTATGACAAACAAAACATATAATTTAAATGTAGACAAAAACATCTTGGAAGTGTCCAATCAATCAGAAAATAACATTGCTGACAGAAATTGCAATACTATTACAAAAACATGTACGAATAAATTAACCGTTTCAGGCCACAGTAAAGAAAATAAAAATATTTCTGAATCTGATACAAATAATAGCACATCAATAACAACAATTAAAGAAAAGCCTATTGTAGAGCTAATTAATTTGCCCTTGGTTACGACAAACAAAACATATAATTTAAATGTAGACAAAACCATCTTGGAAGTGTTGAATCAGCAACCTAGTAGAATTAATATAAATTTGCCTTCAACAAGTGGTTTGAAATCCAAATCTGCTGTATCAAAGTATGCTAAACCATCCATTATTGAACCACATTTTCAAAAAGAAACAAAATCTGAGCAAGTAAAAAATGTTAAGACAAACAAATCTACAAAAAAGTCTAACAACTTACCTGCAAAGAAAAGATCAATTCAACAGAAAGGTTCTCTCTCAAAAAAATCTAAAACTGATGATTATAATAAGAAACATATAGAATCAGAATTTTCTAAACTTCGAAGTCGAAGCAGTGCTGCTCTCCACATAGATAACAATGATAAAAAAGAAATACAAGAAAAACGTAAACTTAAACTCAAAGAACTTGCCAGTAAAAATGTTAATGAAGTACAAAGAAATCTAAATGAAAAACCTGCCAATGATTCTAAGTTAAACAAATGCTATGTGAAATTGTGTAATTATGGAGGAAGCGTTTTATTAGAAGGAGGTAATAATAAAACTACTAACATTGTTTCAACTAATGGAACGAATTCGAAACCAAAATCTAATAATACAAAATTAACTAATTCGGAACGTTTGAAAGCAGAAACAAAGATAAATCCTGATCGTAGAACTTCACAATTTGATAAAATGAACATACAAAATATTCAGTTTTCTACTGGACCGACTACCTCAAAAGCAATAACGAAAAATGTATTTTTTGATCCTTGCCCTTCAAATAAGATGTTGCGTGAAAAGTCTGAAGTGTTAAAAAATAATATACCAACTAGTGATCTTAAGGAATCTTGTTTGAATAAAGAAATGGTTTACAATTATAGACAAAATAATCAATTAAATATAGATGCTATTTCATGTATACTTAACTGGAAAACTAGCTGGCTAGATGAACAGCTTAAAATATCAAAACCACCTCCAGTTAGTAGACGACCGCCAGTCAAAATGTGTCGTAGTTTCTCTAGTTACAATGATTATGTCAGTATTACCATTCCTCTTTTAATGTTGGAGTTGTGGGAAGCCACATTTAAACAATTTATAAGTATAGTATCAGATGAGCGGTATGTATTGTTTCTTGGCTAGCAACATATTATATAACATTTATTTTAGGCAAAATGAATTTACATTTTCTGCAGGTATTGATGCAGCTGTGCCCACGAATAATTGCCTTCTATTACATTGTGTATGTACGTATGCCAGTATATAATTTAACATAAATATACAGTTATAATTCTTTTGTAGCATATATAACCAAACAACAGAAAGATAAAAAACAGCATGTTAAAGAATGTGATTTAATAATGTTGAATTTACCTCTTTTAATTGATGATAACTATTCTATTAAAAAAATGTTTGGATATGTGTTACACGCCGAGAGAGGAATAATTCATCCTAGTGATTACATTGATAACAATTGTAAGTATCACAACAATCTTATACTGATAATGAACCTCATGTTGACGTGGACCAATGACATTTTAAAAACCAAGATCACATTCACCAATCAGAACTATCTTATACTGAAAAGATTGCATGGTGCTTTTCTTGCCGCTACGTCATAGGTTTTTGACTTAGTAACCATGACAACTTTAAAAATACATTAAATGTCATTTTGACAGATGTCAATGTTATAATTGATTCGGTCATAGATAATATAACCTAATGGATAGAATGGACTCTTTATAACAAATGCTATAAACCTTAATGGCTCCATCTGCACGCTTTGGAGAATAATAAAATATCAAAGCTTGCTTTGATTCAATTTATATACTTTTCAAATTTATGTATGGTAGACATGCGACTTCTGAAACTTGATTCATACAATTCAAATATGATCTTATGATTTCTACCATATTTTAAATTATCCGTATCAATAATTTTTCGTTTTAAAAATCATCACATTAGATTATTAGTAAGACTTAAGTAATCTGATTTTCCAAAAATCAAATAACACTTGCACGTGAAAAGTTTATTGTGAACATAATGATGTTACATCTATAAAAAAATTAATTGTTCACAATTTTCGTCTGCTCCATATATTTCCGTTTGTCCTCTTCGTTTCCTCTTTGTAGATATTTTCCACGCAAATTTTTTTCTGTTTATTTCTGCCATACATTTTTCGTCCATCCAAACCTTCTTTTTCGGTATTTTCCTTATGGTTAGGTTTTTTCGTATATTCCTTGTAAATTCCCAGTTCTTATATTTATTATTTCATTATTTTTTTTGCTTTTTTTATCATAATTATCATTGTTGTTCGTGAGTGTTTTGCTAGTTTTTTGTAATTGCTCTAAGCCTTCGTCCCATTTCCAGCATGCATTTATTATCAGTTTTTTTATATCCTATTTTTGTCTTGTTTCCTTTTCCTCTTTCCTCTTTTGCTATTTCTCTTATTGTTTTTTGTATTCCTTATTCTCTTTTCGTACGGTCTGAATCAACGAAGGTCTCTTGTTGGAGACTCCTTCATCTACTTTTGTTCTTTAAAATGTCGATTTTGTCCGCAAGGCTTTATATTTCTATCAAACACACATTCTCTCCTATTTTTTGAACACTTTTTATTTTATCATCCATTTGCAATCCTTTTGATAAAAAGTTTTCCAACGTTCCTTCCAGTACTTCATCTCTCAAATTATTGAGTTTAATTGTCTTTTTTAGTTCTACAAAAACTGTTCACAATTTTCTTCTGCTCCATATATTTCCGTTTGTCCTGTTCGTTTTCTGCTTGTAGACAAATAACTTAACACAAAAAGGAACGATATTAAAGAATATTTAAAGAAACGCTATTACAGAATACAAAGAGACATGAAAACTTATTTAAATATGTCATAAATTTCAAATTTTTTTTATTTTTTATTTTTTTAATTCTTTAATTCGTCATATATAGTTTTCTCAGAAGTCTACGTAAATATAAAATAAGATGATACATGATGTATCAGCGCCTCTACCATTTTGGAGTGTACCAATGGTTTGGAACAAGGATAAGGTTTCAGTTGGCCAATCCAAGTGGACTTTCTATCTTGTTATATTTTCTATGGAGGCACATATTGATTACAAATCAAAGCTTTTCTTTTAGAGTCCTCCTGAAATTTTTCATAGTAGGCAACGTAAGAATATGGCTATTCACCGTTTCCTGTTTCATTTCCATTTCTAAAATAGTATTCTAAAAGAAAAGCTTTGATGTTTGGACAACGTTTTTGACAAACGTCAATTTGACATTAAGAAATAAATAGTGGTTTAAGTAAAGACATGCCGATTTTTGTTCATAGCTTACTTTGAATAATTTTTTTTCTCGATCTCGCTATACATTATTTATTGATTTTGAGAAGATTCTCTGCATATTTAACAAAACTAACTAGTGCATTACACGTAGCTTTTAATTCTGAACAACTTTTGTCTTGAAGATGTTGATCTAAAATAATCACGGGAGATAATATTTGCAATAATTCAATTTTACATGTAACATCCCTATGTCGCAGATTTAAGTCAACACGGTGTATGAATTAAATTCAACAATAAATTCAGTTCTATTTACCAAATCAAAGTTTGAAGGGAACTGTTATTGTTATTGTTCATCTTTGTTTGTGAAACTATAAGAAAAATCAGAAGTAATAGGCCGACTTAACACACTGGGCAGGTGCTCAGGGGCCCCACAATTCTGGGGGCTCCTTGGTGAATTTATCACCTAATGTTGATTATCAATTTGAATTCTCTTATAAAATAAATGAAAAGGGGACCATTGTTAATGGAACATTAGAGATAATATTATGGTTTGAAATATATGTCATACGTAAGATAATGAGTACTCAATTTTTGTCGGAAAGATTTTCATTTATGAGCAGTGGTTGCTTGGCAATTAAACGAGACCAATTTGACTCTTTTACAAAGAAATTGGTTGAGTTTAATTGCCTTTAGCAATCATTGCGAATAAATTAAAATCTTGCCAGACAAAAGTTGAGTACGAATGATCTTTGGTTGGAGAATTAACCGAATGAATTATAACATTGACGTTTGTCAAAATGACATTTAATGTATTTTTAAAGTTGTCATGGTTACTAAGTCAAAAACTATGTCGTAGCGGCAAGAAAAGCACCATGTAATCTTTTCAGTATAAGATTGACATTTGTCAAAATGACATTTAATGTATTTTTAAAGTTGTCATGGTAAAAACTATGACGTAGGGGCAAGAAAAGCACCATGAATCTTTTCAGTATAAGATTGTTCTGATTGGTGCATGTGATCTTGGTTTTAAAATATCATTGGTCCACGTCATCATGAGGTTAATTCTCAGTGAAAGTTTTTACATTAGTATGGCATGAACAGTTAATATTTTTGTAACAATTTAATAATTACAAATCATCATAGTCATCGCTCAGAGCAAAAGTATTGGCATAAAGTATTGACATGTGTTGGTGTAAAAAACGGAAGGTTTTTTTAGATATTCGAGAACTTTAGAGTGAATATGACACTTTTTGGAAGAGCATCTTAAACTGTTTGGAAATGCTGGAAAATAAAATCGATCGATCGTCTCATTTTTTGACTTTGTTCAGTTTTGTATTCTCTCCGCTTCTACATACCGATTGAACATTTTCATCTTTAGGAAAAGATCTGCGTCTAACACAAGATGGTCATCATCATCATATTTTGATGATGTTCATGTTCTGTGTGAAGGTTTAGAAGAAATGAACTACTAGAATGAACTAGAATGCACTTGATTCTTTTTCAGCTGACAACTTTTCTGACAATTATTTGGAAAGACATTCTCAAATTTAACAAAACAAGTTCCTAAGTTCTAAAGATGTGTTACCGTGAATTTTGAATCTCTGAAAAATTATCTTTAGGAATTAAAGAAAAAAACATCGAACTGAAAGCCAAGAGTATGTGTCCAGAGTCGAGTTATAAGATGAATAAGGAGAAGAGATGTTTAAAAAGAAAAGTGGGCTCTTTACTCTGATCTGACAAAACGAACAGAACCTTATTCATGTATTAGAAATCTGTTTTTGTTCTTCTGACGAGCTAAATAATAAGTGTGAGCATCTGGCTAATGTGTACGCTAAAAACCTTCATTATGCTAAGCATCGCTGATGGAAAATGCTAGACTCTCCTTGATTAATAATTCGTACTGTACGGCTTGCCAACTTATTATTTTTTATACGTTGATATGTTAGTGTTCTTTCAACGCTTTATTATTTGTGATGCATACACGTTAATACTCTATCATTGCTGTACACGCTTCTAAATTTAATTGGTTTAATTATTAAATTGTATTTATCATGTAAATTGTAATTTGATATAATTAACATGCTTTTTTATATTAAATAAATAATAATCTATATAAATCGAAGGATAATTCCTTGGCATTATATGTAATGTATAAAATACATACTATTAAATCCGATACATTTTTTCGAAAATCTACAAATAATATATCTTCTGCGATATATCTAACAGGGCTTTCATTTTTTTTTTAAGTTTGAATTAACCAATTACTATTATTAAACATGTTCGCCACTATATTTAATTAGAATTTCACTTGTCTATAGATGCTTGTAATATGAATCTTTTGTGAATATATATATCTGAAAAAGGATTCAAAATAGCAATAAAATCTACTTTAATATAATTTCTTGAAATAATATGGCAACCGTGCTTTTGCATAATTTTAAATAAATTTGTCACATAATGAATGTACAATTATTTAAAATTTGATTTGTTTTTTCTCGCCAAATTATTTATTTTTTTTTTTAAATTGTTGAAACTGAATTTTACTAGTTTGTCACATATCTGACGTTGTGTTTAAATCTTTCAGTAACTACCTATATTAGAAACATATTTTTTTTTTTAATATATAGGAATCTATAATATATAGGAATATTTTTTATATTCATAAACAAAAACATTTTATTCCGAAAACTAACGATTATCATCAATGATAAATGACAACATATGTCTGTACTTGATATGACAAGGATTATTGTTTAGAATTAACTAATACGTCCTTAGGTTGTACCTGTTGGTGTTTGGGCTATTTCCATCGTTGGAATTTAGATTATCCGACGTTTCGACAGACAATCTTCTGGCGCCTTCAGAGTAGCCCAGAGAAGGGCTGTTTCGAACTCACACTTATATTTTAATGTCAGATGTCATTGTCACCTGTGTCATCTAATGCTGTCACGTATTATTGGTATCCAGGCCCCTTTGATCTCGAGGCGTGGTGTGCTTAATGGATTGGCAGTTTGGTCATATATGCCGCCTCTTTCAGCTTTCGTCTGGTACCATACTTTTCTTTCGCCAGAATTGTTGCATCATTCCAATTGATTTGGTGGTCTTCTTTCCACGCGTGTTTGGCCAAGTGACTTTTCGGATCATCTAAATTCCAACGATGGAAATAGCTCAAACACCAACAGGTATTACAATCCATCGTCAACAATTTCACGTCATGAGTCATTAGGTTGTATTCATAAAGATTATATGTGAAACGTCTTGTATAAAGAGAGGAAACGTTTCTTAACAAATCTAATGACATCATCAGAAAAAAGAAAGAAATTATTTGAATTAAAACACTACTAGAAATATTTTTTGATATAAATATAATTGACGCCATAATTTTCGTACATTTTTCATAAGGAAGCAATAAATTCATTGTGAAATATTAAGTTTCATTAATATCCAATAAGGAATCCGGAGATTGATGTTTACGACATTTTTTTAAAAATCTTAATGATTATACAAGAAGATCAGAATTGATAGATGTGAGTTAGTTGGGAATGTAATGGACTATAAGGTGAAGGGGAGAAAAAAGAATATGAAAAATTTTCTTATTAATGAATAATGCTGTATAATAAAAGTACAATAAATGTAAAATAAAATAGAAAGGAGGAATTGCAAAGGCAAATGTATAACAAAGCAGATTTTAAAAGATAAGAAGTGGCGAAAGGGCAGACAAGAGTAAAATCAAAAGTGGCGAAAGGGCAGACAATAGTAAAATCAAAATTTTAACATGTAATAGGAGATTAGAGTTACAAGAAGAAGTTTCTTTATGGCAAATGACGAAGAAAATTTTAAATGATTATTGTGTAAAGAATCATTACAGCAAATGAGATTTTAATGGGTGTTTAAGGCATACTTGTAATCAATGGATGAGAGTGCCAGTGCATAAATAAAATAAGAGAAACGAAATGAAATGAAAAAATATTTTAATGAGAAAGAGTACAGGTGGGAAAAGTTAAAAGTAAATATGTATACATAGGTTGATTGGTCTAATGGCCTAATAGCATAGAAAATTTGAATATCAGTTGATATAATTTTAATTCATAGATGAAGTCTGCATTGTGAGTTATCTGCTTATCGACTAGGTATTCAGATTAAGTTTTCTAAGTTTTCTTAAAGCTTACAGCAAATGATGCTATAGTTTATAACTTATAACTTATAACAATCATACTGGGCCGTGAATGCAAGAAAAAAAATCAGGTTCGTCCTCGTAAAATAAAACTGCTTAATATACGTAAAGAAACAATTGCTTTTTATGCTTGATATTTTAACAATATTTAGACCAATACAAATGCATGATAGTCAATGTTCTAAAGAGCGTTTTTTGAAATGAATGGTTATGTAATTAAGTTTGAATAATTATGTATTCAGGATTATAAGGATAATATTATTTACGATTTCCACAACACTGAGCAATTAATGTATGTCTTATCTTACTAGTTGCACTCTGTTATTAATCTGATTTGGGACGGTGTTTACGTAACTAGTGTTATTATTTTTTAAATGTCTGTTCTGTTTCTGTTTTTGCAGCATTATTAATTGAATAATTGAACAATTTAATTAATTAATTGAACAAACATTATTTGCTAAACAATTTACTACTGAAGCACAAACATTGTGACAACCAACTGCCGACGTTTCGTCTATCGTCGTTCATCTTCAGGGCTTTAGCAGTCGGCAGCGATGCGATTCTAGCTCGAAAGCCTTATATTTTACTGTTTGTTTATTACCACCGACATCTTTTTATTGCTCAAGACAATTGATACAAATGGACAAAAATATGTCGAAAGTTTAAATTTGACTGATAACAAATTTAAAAAATATGCAAGAACTTACCATTTTCTGTTCCCTTGTCATCCATTTTTGAAATAAATATATATGTATTTTTTTACTTTACGGATGTTTATATCATGTTAGTCGAACGCAAACTAGTCGATTAGAGATAAAAGTTAATACAAACGCTTAGAATAATAAGCAATACAAAAAAAGACTTATCGGTAGATATTGTTTATCTCAAATATATTTTTTTTTAGATACTTTGGTAGGCAATTAATTGTATTGTATTTAATTGTCTTTTTTACATACGTCATTCGAGAGGTTTATTAGAAATCATGAGATTAAACCGCGCCAATCGCACATTATAATAATCATCAATCTATGTGTTGGAATGACGATATCTATTTTGTTAATTGATAAAATATATCTTTGATTGATGTTAAATTGGATTACATTGTCAGTTTTAAATTTTATTGAAAAACTGATGGAATATCAAAGCCAGAAATTATTTTTATGATTGCATAGAAAATTAATTTAATTTAAAGGCTTTAGCTTACAGTTTGAGAAAAGTTAACAAGTAAAAACCGACCTCGAAAAATTGCGGTTTTATCTTTACACATATATCAGAAAAACGTTAACTTTAATGATGTCAGTGTCAGTTGAAATTGAGCGGAGGTTGTGTAATTTATTATTTAAGTTAATAAAATATGGATAATCTAGCAAGATTTTGAAATTTTTTGGTAAGTCAATTATTTTACAAAAATGAGTTAGGCGATTGGTAAGTATAAAAACAAATAATTTCGCGTAAAATTCGGAGAAGATCGATTCAACTGCAGATGAATATACATTATAATTTATTCTGTGTAATTTTAATTGATTTTGATATACCAACTACGACTATTAGGTAAATTAATTAATTACATTCTAGAATATGCAGAATATGTAAACGTCAATTGTAAGGAGTAATTAAACCTCGACACGGATATGAATAACAGAAATTCTGCAACATACGAGGGATGTTCATCATATTATCTACCCACCTTAATATGAATGGAGTTATTCAAATTTTATGTTTTCAAATAAACAATTTTCCATTTTTGTTCTTCTTCTTCGTCGTACTTATTAATTAATCTGTTTACATAGCATTAAGACCTGCGGTAATATGATTTTTTTTTTTAGTATTTTGGTATCGTGCTTTTATATTTCATATTTCTATTGTTTTTGTATTTGTTTAAAATACCTTTCAAGTTATGCGAGTGATAAGATATCTAACATATCTTCAAATAATGCAAATAAGGCAATGAGTGAAATATTTGCAACAACAATTATGTAGAACATTTATTTTTTTTTTTATTTGTAACCTTGTTTCAAAATGAAAATATCGTTTTTAATTACAGGCATATATTTGATTTTTATGTTGGTTATTAATTATATGTTTTTTTTTCTTTCTTGAGCGTCAATCAAATTAAAACTCAAATTGTGCAATAAAATATATTTATTACGACACACAATATTAAGAAATATAAAAAAAAATTTTAATATTGTGTGTCGTAATAAATATATTTTATTGCACAATTTGAGTTTTAATTTGGTTGAGGCTCAAGAAAGAAAAAAAAAAGATAAGTGTTCTATCAACCAAGAATTTGACACTAATATTAATTATATGTACATATTTATTAATATTTTTAATATAAAAAATTATACAAAATAAAAAATATTAAATGACTAAATTACTTGTAAGAAGGTTTTGCTTGTAACATTGAGGCATGCGACATTAATGGCGTTTCTTCCATCATGGCAACAGAACTGTCGGCTTCCAGCTGGACAAATGCATATTGGGCGGACATTTGAGTAAATAACATCATGTCGGCGACAATTAATGATCCAAAAAAGAAAAATTCGTGTGCCTAAAACAAAAAGATCTAATTGTAATAATAAAATAGGAAGTATAATTCAAAGGTGTATGCGACTACCGAAGTATTCGGTATGGCGATTAGAAAATGATTGTGATGTTTAGCCGTCAAAGTGAGGAGAAAGAAAATAGATACTGAATGAACGAAGACAAGCAAAAGTGTTGCATATGTGCAGTGGCGTAGCGAGGGGGGGGCAAGGGGGGCATCATGCCCCGGGCGCTACTCACAAAGGGCCGCAAAATGGTCCGCAAAACAAAAATTTCAAAATCTAGTCTTGTTTTCGCAATTACATTTTTTGTCTCAAATTTAAAGCCTAGCTTGAGCCTATGACTTTATTTATTTTACTTTATTTTTTTATTAATTTGCGAGTATATTTTACATATAATATTATATGGTTTTCGAATGGGGGGGGGCGCTAAAAAGGTATTGTGCCCCGGGCGCGAGTTAAGCTCGCTACGCCACTGCATATGTGGAGAAGTAGAAGAGGGATGGAAGGACTGGTGCGAATGTAAAAGAGTAAGAAGAATAGAGAAAGGTAAGTATGGCTAAAGAAGTGATAATGATATACAGTCTGATTCTAAAGTATCCCCCCATGATAACTTTTGAACGGCTGGAGCTATCGTTATGAGAAAAAACAGGCCGATTTTTTGCGTACAAAACGCTGGTGTTATCAAAAAATCAATTACACTTCCGGTGAAACCGATGTCAACTTTCTTATTTTAAAACATTATTTTAAACACCCTATATATTTTGACGTTTTTGGAAAGGCATGTTCAAATAGATGCAGGGTCGTACTTGAATACTTAAAGATAGGATCGCCGTTTTTGCAGATATATGATCTAAGGTTAGATTCCACTTAACAAAATAGTTAATCATAATCACCCTGTACCTATATACTTATATTTTTATTTTTGGGCTCTTAATCAATAAAATAATGCAAATTGCTACGAAAGAATTATGGGACGATTTTGACAGAATTTTGTACTAAAACACATTTTCGTTTTGTTAGTTGAGGAAATAAATAATTACCAATTCTGCTCCTTTATTTGTTTGTTTTTCTCGTCGAATCATAAAACAAATTATGTATAAATTTACAAAAAAGAAAATATTCGGTATGCAATAATTTTGATCGCACGTGCATTTTCCATTTAGTTTGGTTTCTTATATTTGTGATAATTTTGCTGCACAAACATCGGTGAATAAATTAATTTACACAGCTTGGAAGACCCCAAGACGCAGGGTTATGAAAATGCATTTCCAAAATTACAAAAATAATTAACTAAATATTCAATTACGGTTTAAACGATGGTAATTATAATTTAAATGTTCAATCTTACTTAATTGCTAACTTAGGGGCGGGCTTTTACTTCATTTAAATGAAATATTTTGTGCATTTCATTTCCTAAACAATTTATTCATGACTTTCTATATTTTATTGTAAAAATCGAACAAAGAATAAATTTAACAATAACAATATTACACTTATTTACAGATTTTTTTACTAACATGCTTTTTATTGTTAATCTATGCCATGCATACAATCAAATATCCTAAGTTATTAACAAACCACAATAGACTTCTAAAATTATGTTTACATTTAACTATCTGAGTAGCTAATGCATCACGAGGATTATAAATTATCGTGCGAACGGAGCGCCTGCCTATTCTTGCAGAAAATCTTGGCGAGCGAATTGAAAAAGTTTGCCCACGACGACGAAGAGCATTTTCTGAGATTACTTTGAGGGATTGTAGGAAAAATAACGAAGTCAAATCATTTTTTGAACGCGAAGGGAATTCGCTTTATGTTCCTAAACATTTTTAAACAAGATATTGTGTTGGTCCATGTAGATGGGAGTTTTATTGAAAAGTTATAAAACAATATTTAAACTTTGGAGATGGAGATGTCGGTTAGGGTTCATTTAGGTCATTTATATATTAAGATAATTGTAGACTTGGACGGATCACGAACGGGGGAGGAGGAAAGCTTAATCGTAAGATTTAGGTGCGGTAATAATGAGCGAGGAAATAAATATTCGATGCGGAAAGAGTATTATGTGTATTATGCGGAGAAGGAAAGGACGAGTGGGGTCACTGGATGTCAGAATGCAAAGGAGGGTGGACGGAAGAAAGGAGGCCAGAAAATGGTGGCGTTACATGTATGAGAGCGGAAGGAGGGTAGGGATGCAAAGGCGGGTGAAGGATAGACTGCTACTGAAAAAGAGAAGCGAAGTAGTAAGAAATACGTGTGCAAATAGTAGTAGATGTATTTAAATTTATTATCATACTAATAAAGGTTTTTTTTTAAATAACAAAAAATGTATCCTGATAATGAGTAATTACTTTCGATGTTATCTATTTAAAAATTAAATTTGATACTTACTTGATTTTTGAACATTTTTGCTTGTGTAACGATAATTACGATTAAATTTCCAAAGGCGACCGACAAGTACCAGGCGGCGATTGTGACGGTTTTCATGCTCTTGGGAGCCTGTAATTAAGCAATTTAAATTCTCTTCAATTAACTGATACAAATGCATTACTTGCGTGAAAGAAAATTCCAGTCCGGCGATGCCAAACATAATTTCCGCGACGGAAATAAGAAAGTACTGCGGAATTAACCACATTATGCTTACGGAGTTTGGCGGTAAAATTGTGTATACGTTTGCAAACTGAAAACGGAAAGTATTCTATTAGCAATACGGACTAATACGGATTTAACTTATACTATGCATAAAACTGGAAAGTAACATTTTCTACTTTTTGTTTTGTTTTACCGTAATACAATATACAGGCTGATTCATAACATACGGATGAGACTAAAAGGGTAGTAAGAGAATTTTTTAACCAAAACGCACTAACCAGAAAGTTAGGCAAGTTAAAGTTAAGTCGATTAATTAACATTCTTTACAAACTATGCTAGTAACTGACATTTTAATTTAAATTGAAGATTGTTATTTACACAATGTAAAATTAAAAAAATAATAAAAATTTAAAAACATAAAAGTAGCAGCTATTAAATTATTTTATTCAAAAAGTGGGCGCTAATTTTTAAGAATTTTAAATTGATGCAACTTTCTTGTTATTGATCTTTGATCAAAAGTTTACTAAGAAAAAATATTTATTTTTATCTTATACTACCCTTTCAATCTCCTCCGTACGTTGTAAATCACCCTGTATACATAAAGTATGTAATAAATTCAGTAAAAGCGAAACAAAATATTTTGGGAAAAAAACCACTAACTGGTCGATTTTATTTGATAAAAATACACATTTTTGCATGATAATCGATTTTCAACCATCTTTTGTTTTTGAGTAATGACGTCATCAACTTTTTTTTACAAGACAACCCCCTCTTTTTCTTGATTTTTCATTGTCGAAGCGACAGTATAAAAACGTATATCCATAAGAAAATTTTCGAACAAGTGTTTGACGAAGAAGAAAAAATTCTTCTTGTACATTTTCAATCATTTTCTGGTTAATTCTACTCATTTCATCTCTAATGCGATGTTCTAGTTCAGCTAAATTTTGTGGTCTGTTGACCTTGGACTTTAAATAACCCCTCAAAAAATAATCAAGGGGTGTAAGATCTGGGGATCACGAGGGACATTCTATCGGTCTTCGCCTGCCAATCCACGTCAAAGCAAACTTCCTGAATATCTCGAACAGGCCGCGCATAGTCCGGAGGTCTATCTTGCTGAAACCATATGGTATTATCTGGAAAATCAGGATCATTGTCGTTTGGAAAAATTGCTGCAAGCCCTGGAATGAAGTCATTTTGGAAAAACTCTTCCTCCTGTGAGGGTTCCTTCAAAGAACAAAGACCCTAGAATTCTATTATCAACTATTCCACAACTACATCTGATAACATTTTTACTTAGCAAGAGAGTTTTTGCTTTAATTTACGATTTCTCATTTTCAATTATCATAGATTTCTCAAAATTAAGAAAAAATAGACGGTTGTCATATAAAAAAAGTTGATTACGTCATTACTCAAAAACAAATGATGCTTGATAACCGCCTTTCATGCAAAAGTGAGTATTTTTATAAAATAAAATTGACCTGTTCGAGGATTTTTTACTAAAATACTTTATTTCGCCTTTACTGAATTTATTCCATACTTTAGGCGCGCAGCGTATTAATATAAGACAGACAGTGACATTTTTATATAAAATATCTAAAATATTCTGTTTAAAAATATTGTAATTTTGCATTGTCTAAAGTGGACTCTGAAATGAATAAGAACCTTTGTTAGCATTGTTATTGTGTTCCGTTTGTATGTACGTACTTTTTCTTTTCATGTTTATTTCCTTCATTTATTCAACAAATGGTAGCAATCATTTAATTTTCCACTCAAAGTGACAATTTCAACAATTTTGCTATGTTATTGACTTTTATGGAAAGCAAATTAAATATATGGGAAAGAAAGAATTTTCGAAGGCGTCAAAGATGAAAATGGCGAGTGGAGAAGAAGAACAAATCAAGAATTGGCAGAATGGTATAATAATCCAAGTATTACACGTGTTATAGAAAAGCATAGAGCAAAATGGTTAGGACATGT
Organism: Lethrus apterus; assembly: GCA_018397195.1. Classification (NCBI taxonomy): domain Eukaryota; kingdom Metazoa; phylum Arthropoda; class Insecta; order Coleoptera; family Geotrupidae; genus Lethrus; species Lethrus apterus. The sequence goes on along the minus strand of JAFFZR010027520.1, from coordinate 2,215 downwards.
AAACAGAATGCCGCAGGACAGGTTGGTAACGAAATCCATGATGGGAGGTGAGGGAGCAAGGGTCCGACCGAAGAAAAAGTGGGTGTTGAAGACTGGACAGTCTCAGCAGTTAACAGAGAAAAAATGGAGGAAGATAATAAAGAAACTTTAAGCTAGGAGCCTTCAGGCTTCTAGAGCTGTTATATACAGCGTGTCCACAGATTTGGTGCACAAGGGAAAAAACTTTTTTAATCTTCATTTTATGTAAAAAAGTTATACTGTATAAAAGTTTTTGCTTGCCTTAAAACCATTAGATATCATATTGAAATGCAGTTATTATCTTTCGTATGCATATAAATGTTGAAAGAAATTTATGTAAGTTCATTATTGTTGATAATCGCATTGCCTTGAAATGACATTTAATTAATAAGTGAGATTGATATAAGAACATTTAGAACGTTTACAGAGAATTTAACTTTTCGACTCTATACCTAAACATTTAGAACGTTTACAGAGAATTTAACTTTTCGACTCTATACCTAAATTCTCTGTAAACGTTCCTGAATGTTCTTATATCAATCTCACTTATTAATTAAACGTCAACAGCATTTCAAGGCAATGCGATTATCAACAATAACATGAACTTGCATAAATTTCTTTCAACATTTATATGCATACGGAAGATAATCACTGCAGTTATCTCCTGAGAGCGTAGCATGTAGAAGACTAACATTTTTGCAAATTCAAGCTTGAAAGGTGTTTCCCAGAGATTATTAACATGTAAGTTTATGGATGTAGTTTATGTTTTATGCTTCGTGCTTTAAAATAAAAATTAAATTTGAAAATCACGGATTTTATGGCATGTAACATGATTTTTATTATGGTATATTTGAGATAAAAAAATGTATATTGTTGTGCGTAATACAATAATAAAAATATTACCAAAAAAATATAACTGAAAAAAAATATTGGAAAAATTGGATTGTGTACTTCTTTGTATTAGAAGATTTGTTTGGTATCAAGAATTGGTGTAGAAAAGTGTACACAAAATGCAATCCGTGCACTTTTTCCAACTAAATTATGTGTGAATGTAGCATAACACTAATTACAGCATCAGTTTGTAATAAATATTCAAAAAAGTCTACACCAGTGTACACCAGTTCAGGATACCAAACAGACCTAATATACAACTGTTTAACCCGACACCTAAGGGTAGTTCTCATCTTGATATGTTGGATCAGATAGTATTTTTTTTCGGAATTTATTCCAATGGTATTTTTTCACTGATATTTTTTCCTAGATTCAAATTAAAGACACGAAAACAAAGTTACGAAAACGTACTGCACAACAATCGGCGCTGTCGTTAGTATCGATCATTTTTAAATCTTGGCTGATACAATGTTATCAATATAAAGATAATTAACAATCAATAACAAAAATGCAATAAAGCACACCTTATCTTCAAAGAATTTTGTATTTATCGTAACCTACATTTATTCGATAAAACAAAATAATTTTCAAATTAATAATAAATACTTTTTGTATTTGTTGATAGCATTCAAGTGTTAATTGCCCTTCGACAACTAGATTCCAGACTAGATATGAATCGAATTATTATTATTAATTTCGTTTGAGAGTTACATCAGAAAATATCACAATTTAGTAGATAGCATGAATGAAACACAACTCACTAAATCATCTGTTTGATCAATCAGATAAATATACAGGCTGTCACGACGAGTTTTCGTTAGAAGAATATAGAAAACTAATAACAATTAAGTTTTGAAAATTTGCAAATATTAGTTTCGCGATACGCTCTTTCGATTTAAAATAGTTTCGATTTTTTTTTCTTCCGGTTATACCGGAAATGGATATCAACTTCTTTATTTTAAATGGAACACCACATTTTTTATGATTGATTCGTATTCCAGCGGTAATTTTAAGGCGAGCTTGTCTAATAAACTTCCCCTCTAAAATTAGCCCTTCATGAAATATTTTAATTTTTGGAAAAAAATTGACAGCTGCAGGCTATTACTCATAACAACATTCCCGAAAAATGAATGTATGCACAAATTTAAAATTTTAGTTAATTGTTTTGGAAAGTATACTGCATCAAATGCGGTATTATAAACTTCACGAAATAATACAGAGTGTTCAGAAAACAATGTCAAACTTTTCATCCAGAAAATATCAATATCTTGTTATTTTTAAATAGCAACCTATATTTTTTTCAGTT
>JAFFZR010027519.1:0-30950 GCA_018397195.1 Lethrus apterus | reverse complement strand
GTACGTACGTCAATTGGCACAATGAGATTTCGAAGATTACATTATTAAATGCACACTATCACTCGGTTTAATTGAACTAATAGTACACGTTTCACTTTTAAATTTGCATTCGATCGTTTATACATTTAAAAGCACACACTCTCTCTCCGCATTCCGTCATGACAGGCCGTCACAATTTACCCACATTTTTATCTGACGTCGATCTTACAATCACTTGTGTACACGGTGTGTAATTGTATCGTTTACTTGAGGCTAATAATACGAATAATTATTATTAATCTGTTGTGCACTGACGAACATTTAGAGATTTGTTTATAAAAAAAATATGTACAGGCTGTCTTATTTTCGTTGTTTTATCTATATAACATACCATTAACCATTAGCCTACAAGCTAGGAGAAAACCGTTTATAAAAGAAAACTTTTAATTTAAAAATTCTCCAATCAGAACAAAACCAAGCGTTAAATAAGTGTTAAAGATGGCACCCAACCGCCATTTTGAAAGATACAAAATTTAAACCTAACTTTAAAAGTAATCTTTAAACTCCCACATTAAAGTTACTTTAAGCGATACAAATTCTAAATATCTTTGCTAAACATAATTGTGTAAATGTTGTAATTAGTGCTCCGTTAATTTTTTCATTACTGTGTATTTCCATTGACTTCAAAATTCTCCCGCGATTTTATGTCCTTTTCAGTTAAATGAATTCCTACTAATTAGCAACGGTAAAAAATATATTAGCATCGCCGGTAGTCATTTAACGAAAGCTAGTTACTTAATGACTGTCGCGTCATTATTGGGCGCCTTTTCGTTCGTTTATGGTACCGGTTCCAGCGCTTTGATTTCAGTCTCAATTTGTTTTATTAATAACGAGCTCGTATCGTTATTAGAGCACTTTCGACTCATTCATGTCATTTCTGTTCATAACTCAAATTTCCTCACATGTGCGTTATTTATGTCGGCTCTGTCAAAACAATACGTTTAATGTACGCTTCAATCGAACGACTTGAACGGCGAAAACGACCGATGACATAATCGCAGTGAATATATTGAGAAAAACAAATAGAATGAGTTGACTTAACCCGTTAAATTTATACAAATTCAATTTGGAAATGATGTATTTATTGGTAACGCTAATGACTATTGACTTTGAGTATTTGCGTTTCGTACTAACAGTAAGGCAAACAATTTGCAAATATTTGATTATTTGTTCTAATCATTAATGATAGAAGTCTTTATTTGGTATCAACAACTGTAACTCGAATAACACACTGTGAAGGTTATTATAGAATATTTAACTCAATGAAGAACACACCCAAGGAAAACGGATACATCTCAAACCAACGAATTATTTCAAAACTGATTTTTGATGAGAACTTTGTGGAAAATCAAACTGTGAAGGATTATTGTGGAATAAATCTCATAACTCAAAAATGTAACCCAACGAAGAACACATATAAGGAAAGTTAACACATCTCAAGCCATCAAAGTAGTTCAAAAATTTGCGGAAAACCTCTTCACCGTTGTGGAATTCATGCAGCTCTCGCAAAAGAATTTAGATGAAAACCAAGAAAGTTTCTAAAAAGAAAACATCGCCGTCTGAGAAACAACATCACCGATAAAATTCTGAAAAGCAGAAAGACAGTTCAGATAAAATATTACCAACAGATAAACAATGTCTCGTGAGTCATCCTATGATGGACACGTCAGCTTATGACTTCGCGCAAAGAAGATGTACAACACACTTAAGAAATATGAAGCATTCATTGCTAGTGTCGTAATAAATATTTTTTTATTTGATACTAATCAATCTAATTATTATTTTTTGTTGCGATCATTTCAAAATATAACTACATACGTTGTTGCACTTTCTTCAGTTCTATGAAATTAGTTCTGCGTACGAAATACAAATACAGGTGCTACCAGTTTAATTGCAGACCGGAATTCCCCCTTACTGTTACGCAGCGATCCGATTGTAAATTTGGAACCGGTTAACGTCAAAGGCCACGTACGCACGCACTTACTTACACTTGAGAAACTTGGCAACGAGACCGTGTTGATATTTAAAAAGATCTCTTAATTACAAACAAACTGCACAAGGTGCGAATAACATCGACGCCCCCCCTTGCGCACGACGTCTTTCGCAATGAATATGTAAATCGTCGTGCTTCAAGATTTAAAAAAAAAAGGAAAATACCGACCGGAAATGTAAATCAGTTGAATTACTCAGGTTTTATTATTTGAATGGACTATTAAAAACGAATAATAAATTACAATGGCGGAGAAAACAGAAGATGCAATAGTGCGTAACAAAAGGTAGTAAAGTGCAATAGGCGCATGGATTTAATATCGATTCAAATCTTCGTGTTACGAAACACGTTCCGTTTCAACCAAGATAAAAGGGTTAATGAACTGTTTGAATAAATCGTGGTAATTTCATATTCATATAATAATCGCCTCATATAAAACGGTATCACGATAACACTTATTTAATGGCACTTGAAAGCTTACTCAACACATTCTATATTAACTAACTGAATTTTGATTAGTTTATTGAGAGTTACGCTGTAAGATAATTGGTTTATTTCACGATTTTACAATTAAATAAAAAGTATGTACGTTTGTATTTTTAGAAATGTTGTCAATTTTGTGATATCCGGAAGAAAAAAAGAAAAAAAACAAGCTTTGAATTAGTCCCATTTAAGAAGAAAAACATTTTAAGTTTCCTGTTCATTTACCCAAAGCCTACTTTTTGGCTTTATTCCCTTTTTTTTTGCTGCATCTGAATTAGAAAATGCGTCAAAAATTTACATGTGCATAAATTGAAATATTGCGCATAACTTACGGTTTCTCGATCATAATTTTCTTATGCACACACATTTTATCATGCAGTGCATCTTTATCGCATCTGAAGAGCCCTGAGCTCTGGTTAGAAAGTCTATGTATGTACTAGAGATTGCGACCGTGACCCCCTTGCATTTTCAAAATAAAATGTCGGAATAATGTTCTCCGACTCGAAATAATGTACCGCGTTGTTTATAATCGATATCAAGAAAAGCCGTATTTAAATAATTACAGTTAATTGTGTTTAATTATGTTAATTTTAATTTAATTAATGTCTGCGTTTACGCCGACAGTTCAGAAGAAATAATTTATAGTTTACAGTTAAAATGCCATGTTGTGTGTGTCTAGGTTAATATTTTTTTACCGTTCTGCGTGTAACAATTTATATTATGTAGGAGTACATTCAAGTGTTAAGCAAAGTGCAAACGTATCAAGGTTTTATGTGGGTAGCTTGCTTCGCCTCTTACTATTTACTTCAAACAGCTTTTCATGAATGTTTCATACGTCCTTTTTACATGCAACGGTTACTTGAAGATATAAGTCGTTCTTAATATCGAAATTAATTTGGAACGCGAGAATTTGTATGAGTGACGTTTAGTATTTATAGATTTAGGTATGTATGTATATTTAAAATACCACTGCGGCGTCAAAAAATAAATGTTGAAAACTAAACTCTTATTTGTAGTTGCAAAGAAAGTTGGTCAGAATATGAAATTATGGCTCTATGCAAAATTTCAAAAAGATCAGTTCCAAAAAAAAATTGAAGAAAAGAAATTAAATAACAAATACTCTATTTGACTTCCTTTCAAGATGCACATGAATCAACTTTTTATTTTAAATAACCCGAGAAATAAAAATCTAAAGGGGTCAAATCCGGCGATCCATGTACGAATATTGGTTTAAATTAATATCAAAAACGTATGGGCCAATAATTTTATCATAACTTATTGCACCCCATACATTTACTTTCTTGTACCGTTGACTGTTAGTTTCTATACGAAAATGTGGATTATCATGAGACCAACACCTATACTTTTGTGAAGATACGACTCCATTAGTTGTAAAAGTTGATTCGTTGATTCGTCGGAAAAAATATTTTTTTTATAAAAACATCTCGTTCAAAATTTTTTCTCCAACCTTTAAACAAAACAGTAGTCGTTGGCCATCGTCTCCAGCTTCTAATTTATGAATGAACGTGGGTTTAAATGGTAGAATTTCTTTTCTTTGAGAATTCGTTGTATGTGCGATTTACTTATTGAAATTCAGTAGACCGCTTTCTCAATGATAATGATGATTATTGTTCACGGATTCTCTCACCAAGAGTGTAGCAGCATCTTCATAAATAAGCTGATCTTTCTGACATTTGCACCGAGCGATAATTCACATTTTTCATGGCCGTCTTAATTTTTAAAACTAAAAATCTGCTTAAAATCCTTTTCAGACCAAGCAGGGCGAAATCCCAAATATGAAAATTAAATTCTAAATTTTTTTGTCGATTATACCTATAGTGAACTCGATCCGGGGACACACTGTATATTGATAGAATAATAGCTAAGCATTCTTATTTAAATCGTCATATTAGTATAATCGCCAGTGTTCGACGCAAATATACAAATTATGAAATTATAAACATGGAACATAAACGTTAGCAATGATGATTCAAACGAATGTAATCTGTTTATGACCGAGTTGAGAAAACATTCGAAAACATTACTGAAAAACATTACTGATTGTAATATTTGTGATGTTGAATATTGCTACAAAGTTACACGTTCGGAATTTTTTGAATTTTAAATGTATTAGGTATCTAAAAAAAAAAAAAAAATATTTTACAAACAATTTGCATTAAAAATGACTTTTTGCTTCTTGTTTAAAAGATATTTATTTGGTAAGTTAGAGCTTGAAGTATATGAAGTAAGATCGAGTTGAAAATTACCAACCCGGCTTTCGATAACATTGCATAGGATTATCGCTCGACGCGTACGAATATTTTAACGTAAATTTACAAAGTTATCGAAAGGTCTTTGAAAAATACTATACACCTACAGGATCAAAAATCAATTTCATGTAATTTTAGGTAGTCTTGGTGCTCGGTTTTGCAACCGATAATTGGTTTACCATCAACAATGCTTCTTGAATCAACAAAGCAATTCAACTCGCCTCGATACGAAGTAAATAACATCGCAAATGCTCGCCAGATATTAACGTAGTTTCAATTTTCTCAACAGTTGCAACTGTTTCTTATTACCGATTTTATAATTTATATTTAATTTATTACAAAACGAAAGCTATCTATTTAAACTGAGAACATGGAGAAGAAACTAAACGTTGCGAATGATTTATACGCCTTGTGTGATCGATTCAGTCTGCGAAGATTACGATACAGGATATCATATTTTATCTATTTCTTCAATTTAAATCGATTTATAAGGCAGGAAGACATTTTTTATCATATCAGTTCTTCGGAAAAAATCGTTAGGTATTACAGATAACAAGACGTCAACATCTGGATCGAAAATTTAACCAATTACGATTTTGTAATAAATAATACATCTGTCTACAGTTTCGAGTTACCAGTAACATTAGACTTTGCATTTTTAAAACGTACACGTTTTTCCACTTGGTTTCGAGTGCAAACTGATGAAATGTGATACGAAATAAGGCGATGATGGGGTTCTTTACATTAGCATCGCTGTGGAAAGAAACTACAGTGCAATTAACTAGGATGTGGTTAGATTGTATACATATCGACATGAATCATTTTGTTTTCGATTGACAACACATATTTGACTATAAGCATTTCTCAGTTTTAAATGAGTAGCTTTGAGCTCTACTAATATAATTTAAACACCATTCATTCTTCTTTGCTCTAGAGTCCTAGAAAAATGCAAACAAGACCGCCGTTTTTCACCGTACACGCCCATTCATTATAATAAACCGACCGCTCAACATTCTGTTCGTGTTAAAGCGGCGACCTGAAGTAATTTGAAATATTTGGAATTTTTGCGTTGGTAATGGTTAACATCTGTCATCAAACATATTTAATAATAATAATTTATTCATGTCAAATTCTTGATTCTAAAATGCCTTTTTGTTGCGCCTTTTAAAAAACTTGAATACAAGGAAACAAAGCTAGTGTTAAGTCGTCCTTTTAGGAGGAATGTTTGTACAGTTTAACAAATTAAAAAAAAAATTCAACCAATATGTTGAGATACTGAGTATGAATGGTAGATAACTTAAGTTTATGAATATAAACGTTAATTATTTTGGGTTGGACGAACAAACATTTTCTCATGAATTCCCGTAAATGTTTAAAAATAAAAAAAAATGTTCCTCAAATAAGTTTTAAGTTGGTGCTAAACCGTCGGCTTATTTTAGGTTGTTCATGTTTATGTTTAACATTAACACCTTCGTGCATTTTCCATCAAGAGATTCTGAAACAATCCCCGCTACGAATGCAGCGACACGTACTACTATTTGTCCAACATACACGTATTACGTACAGAAATACATAGTTGCGAACAAGTCAACTTTTTTAATACGTTAATAGTTTTTTTTTTTCATTCAAGGTACGCCTACGTAACTGGTAAAATTCTTTAAATAATGTGCATTCAGATACAATCATTGAAAATTGTTTATTCTTATAATTAAGAGGTTGAAATAAGTGTTTTGAAATCAACGTTATACAATTGAGATAAATTTATATCCATCTCCAGCTAGCCTTGTCATACGGTTTTTAAAATTAAATGCATTCTGTACGCCTTATAACTATCCAATTAAAAAATTGAATGAAATAACACATCGGTATCCTTTTATGTGCCATTCACGCCTTGCGTTACAAGGCTCCTATTTTTTTTATTATTTTTCTTCATCCGAGATACGAAAGAGTATTCGACGTTGCATTGCATTTATAATGACAGCGAACCGTTTGGACGTACACGAAGCGAACAAAAATACAATTGTCGACAGTCATAACAATTGTCGGCCGTGAGGTGCACATAGAGCGTGCACCACCGTATCCTATGATTCATTTCCTTCAACTCCGACCTTTATTCATACGTTACTTTTTATGGAATCGCTGTGAAACTACAATATAGCAATGGATACAACGCGCAATTATGTTACGCCCTGTTGTTGGAAGAAATTAACAGTAATGAGCAACGATGTCAATCTCATGCTCTTGTATATTTATAACGATTTCATTGGATTGCAGCCATGAATCTTTTATTATGGATGAAATGTGCAATGAATTTTAACGCAGAAAATATCTCTATTTGATTAATTGATTTCTTCGAAGAAATTACATTTTTCGAAAATTTAAAATGATGATAGGACCGCCGTTTTTGTGGATTTAGGTTTGGGTTAAGGTCAATTATCACCCGTTGCAATAGTGAGATATATTTCAGGATGACCTGTATATACATATAGCTATATATTGTCATGGTTACTTTGTCCCGTAAAACTTCAATGTTCTTTAACCTTTAACTTTTCCACAACACATGGAAATCAAAAAGGAAAAAAGGTAAATATAAAAGATTTAAATTTAAAATCCACTTGAGTTTTATCGACCTCGCGCTGTTTTATTCCACTATATTTTTAAATATTTAAACTCAAAGAAGTTTATGGTAAGTTGTTCTTCACGATGCGCGATGATCACAAAATTCAATTAATTTTGAAAATTTTAGTCTTTTTCATTCTATTGCATTTTAACAACCGCAAATGCCATGCCTGCCTTGGAAACGTAATTTCTTCTTGGTCGCAATTTTGAAATTTTGATTTTTTTTTAAGGTTTTCACAGGAAAGCTTGAGATAATTGGGGCTTGCTTCAAGAAAGATTATTTTTGATTTAAAAAAAAAAAAATACTGCATTGCAAGAATTCTTTCAAACGGATCAGTCGTTTAAAAATAACACAAAAATTGTAAAATGTTATATTGCAAAATAATTCTTTTCTTTAATTAATCAGCGACTTCCTTAATTTTGGTTTTGAATAAGGACCGTATATTTAACCTATGTATTACCAAATTTTAGAGAAGTCTTTAGAGTTTTTCTTGTGAGAAAAGTATCGAGTTTAGAAAAAATGAAAAAATAAATGAATTAATTAATGCGAAAAAAAATGATTAAAATAGGGAGAGAGTTGAATTATGTATATGATGGACTACATTTTTTGCGTAAATACGCCATCAGTTTATTTTTTTATGAAATGCAAAACAAAAAACAAACACCGATTGAAATCATTTTGGCGAGATGTCACGCGACATATCGTCGTTCCATTTAAAAAATTGCCGGTGACTCCATTGTTCCGCATTACGTGACGCCAGAATAAGTTGTAAAGCGGCCAAAATAAAAATGAATTCTACACAAATATTTTGCCAAAACTGCATTTCTACAGAATTTAGTGCACAAAGTTTAAATCTTTGAATCGAGTATGTATGTAATTTCATTGGATGAAATGTTGAAAAACAGCAATGACCGAGAAAATTTCACAATAAAAAAAAAAATAAAAAAAATCCAAAGCAGCTTGTATTATATGTATAGGTCTTTGTAACACATAAAATAATTTTTAGACATAATTTTCCCTGCAACAAAGATTGAGTACTTTACCATCCAGTCATAATTTTAAATAAAAAGGATTTGCCATTATACAACGTTTGATAATTTCACGAAGCTCGACGTACGTTTAATTCGTGTAATGCTTTTCATTAATGTATGTTTTTTTCACTTTAAATTAATTAAACTTGCGTTATAAATGTAAAGTTGTGATTTTTAAATTGCAAAATAAATTACCGTCATACACGGCAAAATGTCGTCAATAATAATACAGAGAAATAATTCGACATCCTCATTTACTACAGCCTTGTAATGATTGTGCAACTGTCGCGAGATTTTGCATTTATTTATAAGGTTTTTTTTTGTACAATTTGTCTTAATAAATAACGTTCTATGTTGCCGCAATTAGAGGCGATCACAAAGTTGTTCAATGAATGAAATCCTGTCGCACTTTTTCAGCCTCAATCTAGAACACGCTTAATTCCGATCGTTAATCACTCTTCAAACCGTTCGTTATTAATTTGACATTACAAGGTGGATTATAAACACACCTACGCTGCTACAGTCGAGTCGGTGTGTAGATCGATGTATAGATAAATGCATATTTCTTGCAATTTATGACGTTGATATGCAAGAAAATTGCGATATAAAAAAGAAAGGTGAACATTATTATTATTAATATATATAATTTTAATATTGTGTAAAAACACAGATTCTTTCCAAGACGAATTCTTTGTTGGCGATGGGGCGGGCACGTAATAATTTCTCGAAAAATAAAATATTACATTTCATTCGGAATGTTTTGATTAACATTTTCTCTTTAAAAGTTCAAGCACGTTTAATTGTAGTTTAGTCCTCCAATTCAAATTTAATTATTGTCGAGATTATACCGGATGTGGCTTATATATTAGTTCGTGACCCCTCTGGCCTACACACACTACAAGATCTAACACCATTACTTATATACATACAAGTACACGTCACTGCTTTATACATATTTTTTTTCATTGAATTATTTCATTTATGTACTTTTTTGTTCATATTTCTTTAAAATATTTCTAACCGATTTTCGCAATGGTAATCGTTGTTTCAAGTACGTACACAACAATCTACAATACTCACCACATCCTTTATTTCGATTTAGATTATTGTTATTTTTTGTCATAAAAATATTACATTTAAATTTGCTTTATTACTTTGCTGTGTGGACGAAACATTTGCAAATACCGAAGAAATTACTACAGTTCATTCACGGAAGCCTATGGTATATTTAAATATTTTTTAAATTATATTTAATACAACATAAAAAAATATTACAAATATGAAATTAAAAAAAATCATGTATCAATGGCGTAAGAGTCTAAAAGTATTAACGTGTGAGAGAGATTGATCGGATGTCTATAGGCTAATAAAAAAACATACGTCCCTGTTCCCGTCCCGAAAGGGCCCCTAATAAAATGTCAGCGTCAGCTATCTCCTGAAAATTATTTAATTTTATGTATGCAACCAATCATTCACATTTGTATAAAACATAAACGTCTCGCGCTTTTCACAACTGCAATGAATCACGACGTTTGATTGCATATTTATTTATTCACGAAATAAACAATCTTTACGATCAAATTGCAGCTTAAATTATGAATATTCAAGCCCATTAATGCGTCACACAATGAAGTAAGTATGTCATTAATAAAATTTCCGAAGTCGCACTCCTACGCTTCTTTCGTATAACGTGGCCCGAGGACTATAATTTAATTTCTGTTTTCTTGCTTTAATTGATTTTTAATTCGGTAGTCGACGATTATCGACCGTAAATTATGCCTTCACGAAATGCGACCGACTCTCGACCGATTAATTTTAAATAATTGCATAAATGTTTGTGTATAAACATATCGACACTTTTCGTTTTGTAATTGAAATTGGTTGACCTGGAAACATATATTTTAATAGTGAAATTGAATTGATCGGAGGCATTTAAATTTAAAATGTTTGAATTCGTTGCAATCACTAACAGAACAATTTACTTCATGAAAAGTGCGCAAGTTTACCTACTTACTTAGTTTTCGTGTAAAACTTCAAAGAATACGGCAAATTATTTTGACATAAATAATTAATATAAACATTTATAATATACATATATAGATATATTTGTTGCACTGTATTAGAAAGTTATTCTAGTTTAAAGCAATTTTCTGTTGAAAAGTCAAAAATTTTACATCGACAATCGTCAGATTATGAAACGATTCCAAATATATTTACGTAGGAAATGATTATTTTACATAATTTGTACGTTGTATTGAATAAATTATTTAGTATTTGATTTTACAAATATAACAAAGAAACCACACGGCTTGAAATATCCACATAATTTATTAATTAAACAATTTCCGTTTGTAATTGGAATTATCGTCAATAAATGAAAATAGACTGGACGACCGGTTTCACCAATTGCGAAATGTTTTCATTATCGCAACAATGTATTGTTTGTGTTTGATAACGTACGTCTTTTAATCTATTTCAAAGAATTGTTCGCGAAACGCAATAAAGTCGAATATCTTTCATATTCTTGGTCTGCTTTGTTTGGAATTTATAATATGAATATCGCAGTGTTCACGACTTTTAAATGTAATGGGGTCATGTATTTTATAAAAGCTCTCTTTTCAAAGTTTTTGCTTAATCGTGTCAATAATGTTTATTTCATCAAGTTGTAAAATAGAAATTTTTTTTTCGAATTGTGTTAAATTTAAATGAATAGACGTTCGTGGTTACATAAAGCTTTAAGTGCTTTTTTGCAGTGTTTATAAAGGGGAACGGGTTTCTTGATTCTCCCATTGTTTTATTCTTTTTTGTCTTACCTATATGAACAATGAAGGGAATGGTTGAAAAACGTTAGGTACAAATTATGGCACCCAACGTGGGGCGAACGTTAAGTACAAATTATGACGCCCAACGTGGGGCGCTCTGTGCCGTTGTAAGTAAGTATTCCCGATTTCTTTTATATACACACCTCCTTATATTTCTTCTTTTATCGTGTTTCCTCTATCTTGCGTTTATTTTGTGCAAACTCTTTCTGTCTTTCTGATATTGCTACTTTTTCTATTAAAAAAATCTGTCCATATCCATTCCAAGTTAAGGAACTATTTTGTCGAACACATTACTTACTGACTTTACTTACTGTTTACAATTTTCTGGGGTGTTGATCATCACCTATCGTCTTAACATATTATTAGGTCTTACCTCCACTTTAAATTATTGTATTTCTTTCTTTTCATGTTGATCACCCAACTTTTTCTATTTTTATTTTCCTTTTGCATTTTCTACACATTCCTAAAGATCGTGACTTTAAATAACATTATATGTAGCAATCGTACTCTTAATTTAAAATTATAAATTTATTTAAATATGTACGCTCAACATCCGGTATTAATCCGAAAATTTGTATTTCGATATTTCCTGTTTATAATACACTTAAATTTGCGTCTCTAAACGATAGGTAACAGCGAATTAAAATTACGAAACGATTAAGTACGATAGCGCCACTTATTTTTCGTGTAAACACAAGCAATTTACAAACGGAGTTATCTCGTTTGTAAAACATTACGTCACACGTGTTCAATTGCTGTTCAAATAAAGTTATGAACGTTTTAATAAAGAACGATATGACGTAACCGTCCTGGGCAGCTGCAATGGCTTGTACATTACTGGGTACTTAAGCTTAGTATGCGAAGCCGTTGTTGGTCCGACGAGATGAATTGTACGTGTGCTAACGAGGAAAGTTTAAATTTTGCGGTGAGAAACGGGGATTTTGCGAATGCGGTGGCGCAGTTTGCGACGAAAATATTGATGCCAAAATTTGAGGCGAAGTTTATGCGACACGAAAGCGAAATAGTTAACCTTAAAAGTGAAGTTTTTCAATTGCGAAGATACCTCGAGAAATATCGGTGCGTGAGGAAAAACAGTTTGAAATTCGTACGCGAACAGGACAGTGTATCGCAGGAAAACATCTATTCAGTTATCGAAGGTATTTGAATATTCTGTGCAGATTGGGTATTTTTATATATTGTTTATACCTTTATATTCGACGTTCTTCGACAAAGTTCTGTGTAATAAATAAAAGTAGAGGTGTGAAGTTTAATTAATAATACAACATTCTTGTGCTTTTGATTGTCTTAAGCTTGCTTAGATAAACAGTGAAGAGAGAGAAAACGCTAGATACAAATTATGGCGCCCAACGCTATGCCGTTGCAAGCATTCTTGTATCGAGTTTCCTGTATCTTGTGTTTATTTTGTGCAAACTCGCTCTGATATTGCTGCTTTTGCGTATATTATCCCAATTTTTTTCCTCCACTTTTTGACATCAAGATTAGAAATTATTTTGTCGAACACGTTACTTACTGGCTTTTTCAATTTTTCCAAAATTCCTACCTGGAATTTATGAACTTTATGTCGAAATGGGTATTAATGTTATTATTAATTGTTTTTCTGTTTACCATCTTCTGGGGTGTTGTTCATCATTTTTTTTTCTGTGTTGGTGTTTTCCACTCATATCTGGTTTATTATTTCCCTTTGATTACACTAATTGTAAAAAACTGAAACATTTTTTTATAAACCATCTTGCATATTATTTCTTTATTCTCTGTAAATTAATTATAGTAATTTTGGTGTGTAGTGATTACCAATAGGTATTAATTATATTTGCATATACCTACTTGCTTGGATAAATTATTCGCCCTTGCAAGTAGTTTAGCTAACGGCTGATATGGTCCGCAGTTAATCAGATTCGCTGCTAATTACACGTTGTGTAACAAGCGCGTCTTTTATTCTTGACGGGACAAACGGAACAAAAACTTGTTAACTTCGTTAGTTGCGTTGTGGGGCGCACGCTCTCATTACGAACGACTTTACTAATTTACTTCTGGCTATAAGGGGACATTTTTTACCGTTTAAATTGAAACTTGATTTGTTTTTCGTTTATCGTTTCCTTCTGCGTGTATGAATATTTTTCGGATCGTGAGCGTGTAACTTATCCACAGACACTTTCCATTTTCGTTGTTACGACGCATAAAACGTCTCCCGTTTCGACACGTAAATCACACGATAGGGTGAACTTCGTGATAAGAATTTTACAGTTCATTTTATTGATCTTCGCGAATACGCAGCGAAATGAAGTTTGTTCTCTTGAATTTTTACGATTGGATCTTTTATTTATTAATGGGAATATTTCCATTTACAAATTCTGATGAGTTTTATTATTTCAGAACTTTGGTGTGAAATAGGTGATTTCATTAAGTCTCGAGTGTAGTTTTAATAGACTTTTACTTTTATGCCACCGCTTTTAGGTGTAACCGGAAGACCGTTAATTACATCAAAGTGTTTTGTGTAATTGCGCTCTGTTGGCCATTTTTAATAGTTTAGAAATCCCGTTAATTGAGATGAAGGATTTCAAGTTTCAGAACATAATTCTTTTAATACAATCTGATACGCTCACGCGATTAATAAAACAATACAACTATTAGCTCCACAATTGATCGTGCCGATTAAATGTATCAATTTGTTCGTAATTTCCAATTAACTTCATGTATTAAGAGCAGTGAAGAGATGGAGCTTACGTAAATGTTTTTATACGCAAGAAAGTCACCTTGTGAAGTATGTAGGTAAGCACGGCGCCTAACGTCTAGTGAATGTGCGACGAGGCGGGCAAGAACCCGTCGTCAGCCAGCAGGACAGGACAGTCAGTATCTAGTAAGCTGTGGCACGGCGGCATGAGAACCTTGTAACCGCTGCCGTTTAACAGGAAATCGACGCGCTAATTTCAAAACGATTCTTCGAATTAAGTGCAATATGTAAAGTGTGATCGGTTGTTAATGACTACAAATGCGGTGGAATTTCGCGCTCTATTAGGTAAATTATCGGTGTTTGTGGATGTTTAAAGTGTTTTAATGCAATCGTTTTTCATTAGAAAACCCACGATTTCGAGTAAGTTTTCCTATGTTTATTAAATGTTCAGTTCAATTGCATATGTCATTTTTAAATTTAAAAAATCGGCAAAACACGTATCGTGGTGTGACTGTGAGACCTGTTCGTCAACGAGCGGGGAAGATTAAATTCCTCAATAAAAAGTCCAATAATTTTACTTTCTTTTAAATTATTTTAAATTTAACTGGAACTTTGGTAAAATCATGGGCTTTCTTGCGAAATGCAAACGTTATCGACATTACTTTGCCTTGTGATTTGACCTAAGAAAATCATATTAAATAGATCGTACTTGTTTATACTGACAACAGACAAACAGTATTTACATTCGATAACGAAGTTAATGAAAACGCTTCGCATTAGACTTTGATACATTTTACAGTTTGTTTTTATTTTGTTTGGGAATTACTTATCGAAATGTGCGAACGACAATAAATTAACAGGAAAACGTTTTTTAAAATTCGTTTTATTATCAGTCAAGAAATCAATGAAAAGCAATAATTTATTTATTGTTGAAAAGTAAAGAGCGTATATGATTTGCACGTGAACAAATATTTGTCCATTGATCCAAATCCTGAACTCGATTACCGTATTACCGAAGAACGTATGTAAATAACAAAATTCAATAATAAAGTTTATGTCTCGAGTAGACTTTCTATTGCATTGTGCATTCAAAAGTTTCAGTTTTCCTAAAGATTTTATGTTTGAGATCCAGAATTTTGGTGGAATATTTTATTTAAAAGGTAGGCATAAAAAAGTTATACAAAATCTTGAATGTCCTAATAGTATGGTATGTTCAGTTATGTTTCAATTTATGAACCACGTGATAAAATTCACATTCAGACATTGCATTAACGTTCACATAAAAAATTTGTCTCAAAATTTACGGACAAACTCCCAATTTGTGGGAATACTTTCAACGGCATAGCCCCCACGTTGGGCGCCATAATTTCTACCTAGCGCTCTCTTCACTGTTTGTCTAGGTAAGCTTGAGGTAATCAAAAGCACAAGAAACGGAAACAAAATAAAATAAAGGGAGAGTCAATAAAATAAATAAGAAATAAGTACGATGATGATTAGTGTAATCAAAGGGTAATAATAAACCAGATATGATAAATAATGAGTGCATGGAAAACAGCAACACAGAAAACAAAAAATAAAGAGGAGGAAAAATGAAAAAAAAATCATTATCAATTCAAAAGTGAAAGAGGAAAAAAAACAAAAGAGACAAAGCGGGACGTAACAAAAGGCACCTTTATTTAATATCTCGTAATTTCATCGCAGTTACATTGCGCCTAAATCATTTCTACACACATTTCTCAAGTGGATAAATTTTTCATGTTTTAATTTATGAATCACGTGATAAAATTCACATTTAAACTATCAAATTTGTACGTATACCTCGGTAATAATGGGGTAAGTACGACTTCACAACTTTGCTATGGTTGTTGCCTAACGAAAATCATATATAACAATGACTAAACTTTAAATAGACCAGATTGAGGGTGCGTGGCGTGTCACTTTCTATTTCCAACGGAGAATTCAACTTGTTCCATAGGTCAGTCACGACCGAAACAATAATATATTAAATTTATCGAAATGACTTCTCGGAAATGTTAGATTCCCATGACGTTGAATTATTTATAAATGTCATTCGTGAAGGGAACACGGCGTGAGATGAAATGAACTGAAGACAATAAGAACCTAATATGTCCGTCTGTTTAACATGGATGTCGGAAATGTTATTAGTTTGTATCTTTGATGTTCGGGACGGAAATAAACTAACTCATTTGTTTTTTAAAGAAATCTTCAAATTAAAGGTTCCACGTTCTCACTGTGTAACATTAAGGGACGGTGGAGATAACACACTATTAAGGTCCCAGCATTATGTCCTGAGGAACTCCGGAAACAATTGCACACGTTTCATTAGATGCCGTTAGTCAAAGTCAAACTGATTAAATAAAGGTTTACTGATTATGTTTTAACGAACTTTTTGAGAATTCAGACTTTTAAACGAAACTCCTAAAAAAATCTTACATGCCGTCCAACTTACAAAGCGTCAGTTTTATACAGTGGGTAACTGCTTTTATCACATGAACTTCCAAACATAACTCTTAACTTCGCCTTTCAACAGAAAGTTGACTCGAGGGATTTTACAATAAAATGGCTGAAAATATCGAAGCGACACCTTTTCTGTGTTATTTCTTCTTTTTTCTTAATTTTTATGGACGCAATTAGCAAAATGTAAACGTTTATATTTTTTCTATATATACAGGATCCTTCTGAAATAAGTCCCACTATTTTAACAGGTAATAGCTGACCATAGCCCAACCCCAAATATTCAGAAATTATTATCGACAATAAAGGTTGTTTTGCAACACTTCATGTTATTCCCACCAAAGGAAGTTGATTTTCAACGTGACGCATATTGAAATGGACATCGGACCGTACTTAGAACCAAATGCCTATACAAATACATCACATTTTTCGAAAATTTAAAATGAAGATAGGACCGCCGTTTTTGCGGATTTGGGTTTGGGTAAGGTCAGCTATCACCTGTTGAAATAGTAGGACATATTTCAGAATGACCCTCTATATGTATAAAATTTACTGTCTTTACAGTTGCATCAGAAACGGGTTAAAATTTTTATTATGAAAATCATAACAAATGAAATTAATGATTCTCTGCAATGTTTAACATTGATATCGTGCCAATAAACAAGTCTGTTCGTAATTCAGTTTATCAATTATTTCAAGTTCAAACGTTGTTCTTTAAATATCCTCCGGGGAAGAAAACAAATGGATTTAGGTCTGGTAATCTAGCAGGTCATTGAATAACGTTTCTTCGGGCATCCATCTATATCAAAGTAGTGATAGTATTTTCATGCATTATTTGACAAATATTGAACAAATGAATAAACATTCATTACTTACTTTAAAAAAATTTGCTAGCTTTATCAAGGTGAAGTGGGGTAAGCGTAATCAGAAAAACAATAGTTACACTTGAAATTATAATATCAAGAGACCCAAAAGAGATATCTTTTCGATTTTTTACAGTAGTACTACATATCTAATCGGTAATTAACTAAAGTAATTTATTTTGTTCTACTAGGCATAGTTTACTTTTTTATAAAAAAATAATGAATTATGTTCGCTGATTACATTTGCCCCAACATTCCGGGCAAATGTAATCATTGGCTTGTAATTCTTATATGCACCGTATGCAAGAGTATTTGAGGCAAGTGTAATAAAGTATGAAACATGTAGTTTCACCAAAAAAAAAAAAAAAAATGAGCCTGACATCTTCATTTATAAGGAAGTTCTAAGCTTTTTTGTGGGACGATATTAGAGAATGGATATTAGAGAATGAATACAATTTCCATGTTTGTCTTAGAAAAGTTTATTGAAATACCTATATGAACAAAATAAACTGTACAATGCAGTTTTTTTATTGTACATTATAGGTATGTGGCAAAGGATAGTGAAAAAATAATTCTTCTCTTTTAGCGGGCCTGATTACACTTGCCCCACTTCACCCCATATACTTTTGAGCAAAAATAAATGTAAGAATGTATGGTACAAAAAAAGAAAATTTTGTAAAGTTCTTTTAGTGGGTATTATGGTAATTAAAAAAAAAAAAAAATTTGATGTCCAAAAAACATTACATCGATACTTGATGAAAACATACTTCTCCCATGTTATATCAATCAACCAATAATTCGTAAAGTTGGCGTTATGAAATGCAAGTAAGTGCTTTCAATAGTTAACCTTACAATTAAGCGTTGTTGCGACAATGTACAAATGCGTTAGCCGCTCAATTGTGTCTTGCAAAACGAAACGAAATGTCCATTTATACCAAATCGGATAATCATCGTACGATATTTTCTTCAATGTTATCGACGACGAACAAAGAAAATTCACATTTTGAAGTCGATTATTTTATACATGGTGCATTGTGTACAGCCATGCATAAAATACGCACGCTTGGCGGCTTTGCTTAGGTAGTAGCACTATTCGAAATAGAAGAGTCGATGAGTCACTTTTGTCAAAGATAGAATTATAAAATTATTAGTCAAATCTGGATCACATCATGTCGAAAGAATCGTGAATTAACCGTTGAAATCAGAACGATTATTTACTGATGTGATTATATATATTTATGGAAAGTTTATCGACCTGCGTCTAATTTAAATGAAGATGTGTTCAGTTCCTGTTGTATATTTGTACCTATGTGCTCAAGTATGTTCCGTCTGATATAACTCACATAACTGTTTACAGTACAACAGTTTTGCATTTCTTGTGCATATTTTAAAATACCACAAATGTATTTGAAGTTTTTCATTCTAGTTTAAATCATCCAAACACACGCATATACAATTTATAGTATTATCTCAATAAAATGTAATTCAATAATCTTTTTCTTCTTAATCTGTGAGTGCATAAGTACCCTCCCGGGTGTAAGGGTTTTGGGTGTAGTTGAGTTGTCTCTCGCTGGGGTCTTCCAAATTTTCCTCCATTCCTTTTGGTCATACACTATATTTCCTATATCTTCCCATTTCGTTCCTTTTCTTTCTAAAGCTTGTTTTACTCCTTCTTGCCATTTATTGGTTTCATTTTTAAATTTTCTCTGTCTGTTCTGTTTCTTATTCTTATCCTCGGCTTACAACTAAACTTATTCCCCACTAATTCAATAATACATTTTGATGTGTATGTTAAATTTTGTTTGTTTGGGAATATTGGTGATAAATTTAAAATTCGTCTTCGAAAAATTGAATTCCTAGTCCTTAGTTTTTTCAAAACATAACTCTCCAAAATACAGAGTTAACAATTCGTTTTTGCAAACAGGTCTCTAGGGACACAAATTATAACTTCAATAGTATTATTTTCCAATATTCTACGTCCACTTTTTCCATTTTATATCTTTATAAACATAAAACGTAAGACGTATTACCTTACAGACGGCGGACGCAATTTGATATACCGCCGCCATAAAACGTCGGTGCCGGCAAGGCGCGAACTTTGCAAATTACTCGATCTAATTCTTCAGCGAATATTTCCTCTCCTTTACAGCCGCATTTTTTCTCTCGTTCGAGAAATATAAATTATTTATGTATACATGTACATACTTTCCCAACGAGGTGATTTACTCAACCTTGCCCGTACGAAATAAAGACGGGCCCAATAACAACAACATCAACATAATTAACATGTTTTTCCCGTTATGTTTTTATGGTTTTTTTTTTTTTTAGAAATTACTAAGAAGGAAATCAACATTTTAATTAATTGGAAATGATCGAGCGACGTTGTTTTATTTTTGGATTTTTTTGTTGACCAAAAAAGCTTCATATTCGTATAGTGTCCATTTTCCGCATAAAACAAACGAACAATTTACAGACATATCGTAACACACTGAGAACTGAATTCGTGGAATTATTCGTTTTAAAAGCTAATTAGCCTCGTTCAAAACTAGAAAAGTCCAATTAAACCTTTGATCTCGTGACGGAGGATGTCGGCAAACGAAATAACCGGCACAAATAAATAAACTAACAACTTCCTGCGATAAATGGAATTGTGTACGACGACCATTCGCGTAGACAAATAGTATCAAGTATTGTAGTAAATATTAACTAGGTTGAATGCAACCTTAATTTAAACACAACATTTTTCGCATCTAAACAAAATATTATTATTTACATTGTTATATTTTATTAAAATTCAATTATTATTTTAAATTGGTTTTGTTTTAAAATATGTAAGAAATAAATAAATGTCGATTTTTGTACGGATTGATTAAACACCTCTAATAAAGGATCCGTCACACTTTCTCGTCTTAAAATTATTGTTTTTTTTTTTGTAACGAATCATTTAACTTTCAACAGACTGAAATTTTCTTTCGCGCCAATCCCAACATTCTGCTTCAACATCGATGTTAATACGTAATTTCACGCTTCTTGTTGCTTTCAACTTTCGTGTGTTCGTATAATCAAGGTGTTTTAGTAGTTTAATTGTTTGGAAACATTATAGGCAATTTATAAGTGAACATAAAGTTATTTTTCATTCCTGCATCATTTAACTGCATTTTTTTTTTCATTGCTTTATTTAAACAAATCTTTCAAATTTTTAATTGTGCGAAATAAAAGTTATGTTGATTAAGGAAACAAATATGGCAAATATTGTAGTACAAACTTTCTGTGCGCAAAATCGTGATCTAAATAAATTAAAAATATTATTAAATTTTATCGGGGCATTTATCCAAAAGAAAAAATTCACACGTAATTAATGAGTTGGCCCTGATTTTATTTTTCCTCCCGAGTCCGCCCGCAGTCATTAAATTTATGCATACGTCCAATTATCCAAAACTCAAAGTACATAATATAAATTCAAGACTAACAACATAAAAATTCCAACGCGGTACCTTTCAACTCACTCTCGATTTGTCACATTGTGCAGTCGAGTCGTCTTCATCTATAATGTTTGCGTTAATTGGACGAAATTGCAAAATCGTCCGTTTTGCAATCATGAGATGCCAATAAAGATTCAATGTCAAAGCACGTGCGGCATGTCAATTGATTACGCAATCCCCAAGTGTGATTATTAGTATTACCGACCATTTTGTTCCGACATTACGTACTGAATTATACATTTTTTTGTCATTAAATCTAGTCATATAAGCATTTGCGTGCATTTCTTAATTATCGTTAATTGATGTCGGCACAAACTTAGATAATTGGATTTTAAACGTGGTAATAATACAATAAATTATCGTTTTTGTTTTTTTTAAGACGATTAAACATTACGTAGCTACGTTAAGCATCGCCTAAAATACTGACATCTCAAAAGATGTCTTCAAATATGAATTTTGAAATTGTTGCGTGCAATCGTCTTTTTTTATCAACTAATAACATTTAAAAAATGTTATATGTACAATTTCCATTCAATGCCTTTGTGACTAATCACCCCGCACAATTAAAAATTAATGTTGGAAGCCAATTAAACTTACAACCTTTATGAGCGCCGAGTTCGTATCTGCGTTAAATTCACGGCAGACGATACGAACATAACTGTTTGATTAGATACAACCGACGCGACGCGTCCCGAGAAGAAGACACGCTGTAAACACGATCCCAATTTATTTTCAATTTTCCCCGCGCTTCTTTTTTCGATGTCAAAGAGAATTTCGTCGGGGAAATTGCTTTTTAACGTCGATTTTATTATTCATTAATGTGACGTTAAGTCCCGTATTGGCCGTAGTAAATAATTAATTGAGTCTCATAAATTTATACTTTTTTGTTTTCATATCGGACGTGTACGTTTAATTAGAAAATGCACTTAATGCTTTCTTAGACGTTGTGGGAATTATCCCGACTTGAATGCTGACGATGTTTTATCGTTTATTTCATAGTCGTCCATTAAAAGTATACATTTCCTTTTTGTGCAAAAGTTTTTGTGTTACAAAATCGAAAAGGTTAAATTTATGTATTTATAGGTATTATTCTGCAATTATCTTTTGAAGTATACATTGAAAGGCATATATATGGATCATAAGCTTTGTTTGTGTATTCATCTGCGTTGATATAAAATATGATAATTGACTATATATTCTCGACAAATGTCTTAATTATCTTGACATAGAGTATGTATAAAAATCGAAACAGATAATGGAATGTAAAAGACAAAAAATATGTAATTTTTATGTTCTTTTGCTGGATTCAATTTTTGCTTTGCCAAAGTATTATTTTATGAATTTAATAAACTACAATAAAATATTTCGAAATTACTCATTAAAAAAATATATAAAACTATATATTTACAGAAAGAAACCGTTTTTTAATGGTATGTTACGTGCCGATTATTGATACAAAACTTCGATACTGTACGACACACAGGATTTAATCTATTTACATAGATTTTTAAATACTAAATATTTACGTTAAAAAAATCAGATTTTCAAAATTGTTTATTTTATGTTTTATTAACATCGAACTTTGTCCACATTTTTTTAACGCTTTAATACTACTTTTAAGACTACAGGCGATGGGTGCCATCTTGATATTTTCTTTTCAACAACAAAGGTGGCACCGAACATGCATCTAAGAAAACGGTAGCTCGAAAACATACACAGATTTTAATTCTTTTTTCCCTTGCAGATGAACCGCGTGTTCGTTCAGGAGTGTGGGAAGAAGCGCCATGTGAAAGAAGAGTGTCGGCATCGTTGGTCCATCCCCGTACCCTGCAGCACACCGTTTCGCAGAGAAGTTCCGAAGATAGTTGGTGTTCCGCTTCAGATCCAGAACTGTCTTCGGACGAAGAAAGTGACCGAAGTGCCGCCTCGAGCACTAGGTTAGTACTTTCCTTCTTGCATGCCGTCTTTACAATATAAGGAGGTCTCAATGCCGTCGATACGCACTTTGAATATTAATTGCACTGTGCATCGTTAAGCATAATTGTAAAGCGCTGCTGCGGCAACTTTGGATTGCAGTATTGGTAAAGTGTTGATTCGTGTACGTATGTGCAAAAAAGTTCTGTTCTGCGTTAAATGGCGTTGTTTGGATTAGATTGGTGATTGTTTCAATTCTTCAATTATTCGTAATTTAATTTAAGAATATCGTCAAAAACTTTTACCATATTGACTGGATTTGGATAAATTTTTATAAAAAACGAAGAAAATATTTTTTTAATAATCCATCGGAGCTCTACATAAAAATGTTGAAACTTATTACAATAAAAAACGCATACTTAGTTTATTCCAGAATGTGTCGAAATCGACATTTTTAATTTATTTTTGAAAGACTTGAAATTTGACACATTCAATACAAATAATAGATGAGTTATGCAATGGAAGTTATACACGTGCTGCCTTGGTGATCCATCTTAGTTTACGCCCTCACAAATTTAACTATTCAAACGTATGCAATTCGCATGCAAAAATAAACACGAGCAACGCAATTATGAATTATTTATTCCTATTTGCATTGTAAACGTTTTCACAGGGAAATAAATTATTAATTTAGTACAGTTAGTTCTCACATTAATGGAGAGTTTATACGGCATTTGCATTAATTTCATCTAAAAATATTTAATTTAAACCAAACAGTTCGACGTATTTTCATTTCTTGTAACGTTTAACAACTACTCTAAATTTAGTTTTTTCAGCGCGCCCTTTTTGAATTACCACCACGTTGGTAAACGTTGCTGGTGATGCAAATAAAAAAAATAAGAAAGTATGCGAACTAGTTGACATATCGGTACTTTAAATAAGATTATCATGTAGGCAATAATTAAAAGCTGTTAACACAACATATAAATGAAAGTTGAGAACGCATTCATTTATTCATTATAACGGCGCTATCGGGAGTAACGTTTTAATTTAATTAAGAGGTGCTTCAAAATAAATAATAAATAAAAAAATGTAGTGTTATTTGTTTCTTAAAATGTACGTAACGTTGTTAATTCTTTTGTGTATGAACTTAAACGGTGGTCAAGAATTCTTTCCATCGAAGTTAAGTAATCTGTTGGTGGCAATATGTCAACAGAGAAGTAGCGCAGAACTGATAAAAAACAAGTAACCACACAAGTTGCTTTTATGTCTTTACATTCTACATGCAATCTTATCGGTTTCATTGATAGAGTAAACAGGTCCTTTATTAACTCGAAATGAATCAATTAAAATATAATTCATTTACACGATTGATAGATTTCTATGTTTGTGTTCCGTTTTACACTATTTTCTTTAGAAATAAAGTTGTGTATTCAACTTAAAAGTTGATCAGATCTTCGCATTATATAAATTTCATGGTTCGATCTTCAAATTTTTTCCGGCAACAACTGCATTAAACCCATCTTAAATAAAGCATAATTGAAATTATCCAATTCATAATTTCCCCCCAGGTTCCATTTTTGCCTTGTGGCATTATGCCATTATTTGCCTAGAATGGCCAAATTTTCAGTACTATTCGATTTTTGGACATAAACCGACATTTTTAATCACTAAGCTCTTACAAAGACGATGAATTTAGTTTTTTTTCCTCAGGAGTAACGGCCAACTTCGAAATACGTTGAACAAAGCCAGAACGCTGTGCGATAAATGGCGCGGTAGCGGGGGGGCGGGTGGTGGACCGAGATTATCTTTGGATGGTGCCTTGCCGAGTGACACGTCACCGCAAAATCATGCAAACCACAGCCGACTGTCACGCTGGTTTTCCATCAGAAGAGGTTCGAGTCATCAGTACGACATCGAAACACCCGAAAACCGACCACCGTCCAATGCGAACAAAATGCCATTATTGCCAGAGGTAAGTGCGAAGAAGCCAAGAATTCACACGCTGTGGAAACTGTGTAACGAAAATTAATTTTCTACATTTTGACGTTTTCGTTTTAAGCCGTTTCGTTTGTTAAAAGGTGGAAGAAGAAACGGCGTTTTCCAATTGTACGTTGCAACATCAAAGAAGACAGTTACCACCATCCTTACCACCTCCTCCGCCAAACTTATCGCCCCAACAGGTCAAAAGAAGAATGATCGTTGCCGCCATAGTGCATAGTGAAAATTCGTACGTGGCAACTTTGCAAAAACTCGTAAACGTACGTCACGCAACGCCGATTTCATAATTTTTTTTTTTTGCTATATATAAATTAACGTTTCAGGATTATAAAAAACCACTGGAGGAAAGCAGTCCGCCAATTTTAAGCGGTTCGAAAATATGTACGCTTTTCCATCGATTACCAGAAATACTGCAGTGCCATACACTATTTCGAATAGCTTTAGCGGATAGCGTCCGGAATTGGGACAGAGATGAAAAAATCGGCGACGTATTCGTCGCGTCATTCTCGAAGGCCATCGTCTTGGACATATACAGCGGTTTTATAAATAATTTTTCGGTCGCGATGGACTTGGCGAAAATGGAAGCGAAAAGGAAATCGGCCCTTGCCGATTTTTTTAAAGTGAGTTCGATATTTTTCTTGATAACGTAATGAAAAGAAAAATTTTCAGGTAAAACAAATAAGTTCCCACGACAGATTGTCATTTTTTGGATTGATGGTTAAACCGGTACAACGATTTCCACAGTTCATCTTATTTTTACAGGTATTATTTGTTCTTTTATGCGCAACGTTCCATTTAATGAAATCGAATTGCAGGATTTATTGAAACATACCCCACAAGGACATCACGATCGAATGTCCTTACAACTGGCTCTAACACAACTGGAATCTTTGGCGGAAATGCTCAACGAAAGAAAAAGGGAGGCCGAGCAATTCCAAGCCTTCAAGGAAATGTTGCGCAACATCAGCGGAAAGTTCTCTGCAAGGCCCCTATCAGATGCCAACCGTTATTTATTAAGAGAAGATAACGTGACGCAATTGGTTAGTTTCAACTAAAATTTATAACGTCAAATAATCTTTGTTTTGTAGGAGTTTAATCAGTGTGGAATGATCACGAAAGCTAAAAGCAGAAGACTTTTACTCTTAAACGATCTGGTAGTGTGCGTGTCGGTGGCGCCAAAAGTCTCGGACGATTTCGGAGCCAGCGAAAGACTCAGTTTAAAATGGACTTATCCGGTCTCTGATATAGAAATACAGGATACGAGTGCTTCCCCCACGCTGAGCCGACTTCTAACAGTAGGATTAAACAAGGGAGGAAGTTTAAAATCGAATGCTTCGTTTGAAGGAACGCAACCCCAAGCGGACAATTTATGTACAGAAATGAGCAACTTGATGCATGATTATGAAGTGATGAGTAGGATATCAGACTTGGTTGGTTCGCTAAGGGGATCGTACAAAGATGTAACTCTTGACAATACCAAAAGAATTTTACAACAAATACAAAGTTCTATTCAACATAAGGATGAAGAAATGGCGTGGGTTGATTCTTGCTGTCTGCAAATAGTCGCCAAATCTAAAGGAAAAGAAGAAATTTTTACGTTCCAAACGGACAATCCTACTGTTAAGAAAGAATGGATAACAGAATTAAGACTTGCTCAATTGGCTTTGGATCCGAATAATTCGCCTGCTTGGGATGTTCCTGAACAAGAACAAAGACCATCCACTAAAATGCCATTATTTGTTAGATCACAGCCGGTTTACAAATCACAGCATCAAACAGAGGTATGTAATAATAATTTTAAAAAATATATATAAATTAGATGTTGCATCAACTGTTGTTTCTCAAACTTAATAGTTCTAGGTCGGCTAGCTAATAATTTTTTTTATTATTATTTATACCAATAACGCAAATTCGAGAAAATGCAAGTTCCAAACAAATTTGATAATAAATTATGTGATTTTTTTTATTTAAGAAAGATAGCCATTTTTTGTAATTTCATTAAATATTTGTTCTTTCTTCCACACATCTTCAGCCCATCTTCTTGCAATTCTATGTGTTACTTTTGTATTTCCCTTAAAATTTCGTTTCACCATTTATTTAATAAACCATTTATCTTCTCATTACATATTTTCTATTTGCATGTTTCTATTGTTGGCATTACAATTCGAATTTTAACTTCAGGTACGCTGTGGCTGTTTCTACACAATTAACACACCGAAGGCAACACAAAGGCGACGGAGCAGATCTCAAAATTACATGTGGGTCTGCACTACTGATGGAGCTAGCAGTCACATAGCAATATTAATACAAAATCAACAACAGGCAAGCCTCTTAAAAGAAGTCGGTTCTTTTTCGTTGGTGGAAACTCAAGTGACCGCTATGGAATACGTCAAAGGTGCCCCCGTACCCTGCCCAAGTCTCGCTTCCGATTCAGTTTGGATGGGAACGGACAGCCGGAAATTATTGCTGTACGCAGCCGATGAACCTGAAAAACAGGAAGAAATCGGAAGTGCGCTCGTTCCCGACGTTATCGTACAAATTAAATACCACTGTGATTCCGTTTTTGTTGCATTGGGGAACGGTGCCCTGTTGATCTATCGTAGACACCCCAACGACAACACGTGGATGTTGAAAGAGCCACAGATGATAAATTTGGGAAACGATTCCGTTTCGAGTCTTCTTCCGATAAACTTGTGCGTTTATGCAGCGTGTGGTAAAAAAGTATGGGTGCTTTGTGGTTTAAGTGGTGAAATACTGAAAAGCTTTAGCATACAGCACGAACACGTTGGCAATGTAAATTTAATGGCACACAGTGGTATAGGTTTATGGATATCTTTGAGAAATTCCAGTACCATATGTTTATATCATACGGAAACGTTTAAACATTTGCAAGACATAAATATAGCATCGAATGTTATGAGAGTGACAACATCTGGTTCGACAAACGATTGTTTGAATAATAATCGATCTCAAGTTAATGTAACTGCCTTGTTGGCATGTAAGGGTTTATTATGGGTTGGGACAAATGTCGGTATTAGTTTGACTATACCGCTTCCACGTTTAGAAGGTGTTCCTATTATAAGTGGACGTGTAAATATTTCATATCATGCCCATTATGGACCAATTTCATTTCTTTTGGCTTTGCAACCAAAGAATTATACAACTGTTCCAAAACCAAGTGTTAAAGGTGTCAAAGATGATAAAATGGAATTAGAAAACTTGGACATCAGTATCATTAGTGAAAAAGGTAGCGAAGAGCGTCCAAAAATAGAAAAACAACTGTCCAATTCGTCTATGACGTCAGTCACGGCTAAACTGCGTCATCAATTAACGAGCAGCCCGGTGGTATTACGGCGCAGAAGATCTAAAGACAACGACATGTCTAGAATCAGTAAGACGCTTCCGAGAGGTTTAGGAAATGGTGGTTCTATATTTTCGACAAGCACAACATCATCACAAGGTTCAGGAGATACATGTGATGTATATGGTCTGTATGGGGATTTGATGTATCCAAAAGACTATGAAGGTGATGAACATGTCCTAACAGACACTATTTATGAATCGTTAAGACGCAGCGACCCTGAACTTGCCGCGATACCGGGGAAAGTCAGTACATTAGATCGTAGATTAAAAATGAAGGTTAGCAGACCTCGATCGTTGGATTTATCAAATTGGTCGGTGGACTCTAGATCTTCTAGTTTGTATACGTCATCAGGAAGTGAAGAGAGCATGTCTATTAGGGGCATAGGACGTAGTGTATCACGAAATAATTCGAATGCAAGTAGACAGTTAAATGGTGTTAGTGAGGCGACTGTTGCTGTTGCGAAAGAAGTTCATGTACCACCTCGTCCGACGAACACAAAAACAATCGTACGCAACAGTGTTCCAGATAATCCACGTAGGACAGTTATAACACTGATGGGAGGTCGAGGTTACGTAAACTGGAGGCAACCTTGTTGTCCCGCCGATAAAAGTAAAAATTCATTTGCTTTTCGGGAACCTAATAGTAATGATGCTCACGTTGTTATATGGGAGCTCAAGTTGTGATGAATTTAGAGATCTTTTTAATGTTGGTAATATTTACAATTTATCATCTTTTTAATGTTACTCTTTTAACGTAAAGACTGTTTTCATTGCTGTGCAGCAACATTTTGTTAACCCGCATTTTTCATTAACACACGAAATGTAAATTGTGATCGAATTACACTAGAAACTGCGACTGATTTACGAAATTTTGCTGCAAATGCCAATCTTTAATATTAACTTTATAAAAATTTGTCGTTTCATTCCGTGCACATTTGTATGATGTAATGTGAATCTGTAGTATTTATAATAGATTTATGTTACAGAGCATATAAATATACATAATTTACTTATACATTATAGTACAGAAACTATTGTAAAATTGTTTCCTAACCAAAAGAAAAAAACTATTCTTAAGTTTTCGAAAAAGATAAAATGATGTTTCCAAATGGTCTCATTATTATTGTCTTAACGATTTATTTTTGTATGTGATTTTGTCACCTTCTACCAGTGAATTAATTACTTGTATGTAATTTTAAATGTTAATATTATTTTTTCTGCAATTATTATCGGGTTTTAAATTTCCATTCCATTCCACACTTTCTACATTGTGCCGTAAATTTAAGGAATAATAATTGAACTTTGGTAAAATCGTAATTCACATTTATTGAAATTTATAATTTTCAAATCGTAAATAAATAAATATTAGGTTTAGGTATTAATAAATTGTTAGATATTTAAATTATTGATGAAGAAAATGTAAATATTTACCAAAGTCTGTTGAAAAAATCTTATTATGAAATTTAATGTATTTATTTTATAAAAACGTGTATTTTATCTACACTATTATAAATGTTAAATTGCATTCTTTCCCATGTAATATTTCACTATTTTTAATTTATTTTAATTGTTACGTTTTAATTTATTTTTAGTGTCATTACGTTACACTGTCGCAAATTCTTATGTTTAAGAAACACTGTATATTTTATATTGTCTGTGGCTTTTGTACTAGTTGCATGTCGATTCTGTAATAAATTTATTATCGTTTACTGTGTTATACAAACATCTATTAAAATACATGTATATAATAGAAAAATATTTTATTTCTTATTTTCTTAGCTACAGAGATGTTACTGAACCTCGGATGCAAGACTTTTCCACATATAAAAGATTTTATTAGGTAATAATAAAAGCAATCAAAAAACGTGAAATGTACTAAAAGAATTGTCATCAATTATATAATAGTAAAAAATTTAAAGATTTGTAGCAATTTGACGTGTACACAACAAATATTACATAGAAGATGAAGATATCAGAAAAACGTTTCTAGTCTATGGAGAAAATATATTCAACAAATGTCGGCTTATTGGTTTAACTGAAGCTTGATATCGGGTTTTATAACAACATGAAGAAATCAAAGATTTCACAAAACTTATCAAATATTAAACACCAGCATTTTCAAAAAGTCTCCACCTCATTGAAGATTAACTACTTTTTTATATTTTTTCAGTACCCATAAAGATTGTATCATTGTCGCTGTAGATATGGTCGCATATATGTAGGATTTTTTTATTTATTATTTAAACAAATATTCAAATTTTGTGTTGGTTATATACTGCTTTACAAATTTCATGTTATGATATTTTTGAATTGAGATGGCGCTGACCGTTCAAGTATAGTAAACGTTAATAGGATTGCCAGGCATAAAATAAATTATAAAACAGTTATTTACGAACCAAGTGCGGGAAGACGACTTTCCCGCATGAGCGCATTTTTGAAGCACGAGCGAGTGCTTTATTGGCGCGAATGCGCGGAACATGTTTTCACGCAAGAGGTTTGTACAATATTATTTGTAACAAACAGAAGAAAATAAAGATTAAAAAATCATGATTATTTCTCATTGTCACTGGCTTGTTACCGACCATAGATAATATAACCTACTGGATAGAATGGACTCTTTCTAACAAATGCTATAAACCTTAATGGCTCCATCTGCATGCTTTGGAGAATATTAAAATATCAAAGCTTGCTTCCATTCAATTTATATACATTTCAAATTTATGTATTTTAAATTATCCGTATCAATAATATTTAATAATAATAGTGTTAAGTAATCTAATTTTTCAAAAATCAAATAACACTTACACGTGAAAAGTTTATTGTGAACATAATACATCTATAAAAAAATTAATTGTTCACAATTTTCGTCTGCTCCATATATTTCCGTTTGTCCTCTTCGTTTCCT
>JAFFZR010027518.1:0-31238 GCA_018397195.1 Lethrus apterus | reverse complement strand
CATTTAAAAAAATCTAATTATCTGAGTTGGCTCTGAAATGTGATGCGCAATTGTTTTTTTTGTGTGGACCGTTGTAATCAGCGGAAAAATCACTGCATCTTTGCTAATTTAACCGACTCTGTAGCTCCAAAAATAACGAAAATAGCAATAGTGCGCAGATAACTTTGAACAACCTGTATACTGGCATACCGGATCAATCAATAGTAAGGATCTAGTAAGCTATTATTAGCGATTATCTAAAAATTCTACGGGTTTATTATTTCACAAATTTAATAAAAAAATTGTGAAAAATGAAACATATTCTATTTTATTTCATGATTTTTGTTATTATTGTTAATGTTCTACAGAACCAGGGCTTATAGCTTTATACATAGTAATTTACATTTCTTATTATGGACGTTTCCTACATTAACTGTTTTTTTTTTCTCCCTTGGTTCTACATTAACTGTAACATATCTTATCATTAACAATAACTAAACTTTTGTACTATTCCTCTCCACTCTCCTCTATTCACTGATTTTTCCATCCAGTCCCTAACACCTATTCTTCTAATGTTTTCTAGTACGTTTTGCTATTCTGGCCTACAACTTACTTACTTCATATTTTACAATGGAACCATTAAAAAACATAGTTTACTAAAGATTTTTTCCATTAATGAGATCACACAAGGGGATCATACATTCGTGAGCATTTATTTAATAATTAATTAATTAATAATTAATAGTAATAAATATATTTTATATATTTAAATATATTTTATTATCAATAAAAAAATGTAATAAAATATATTTTTTACTAATAAATATATGAAATAAACTTCACAATCCCTAATCCCTATTGTATCCCACGTTACGTCTCTATTAGTCTAGCTGTTATTAAATTTAATATTAACACAGTTCGGTATACTAATAAAAAATAAAACAAATAATTTTAAATAAAAAATTATTAAACTATTATGAATTATTTTAACTGAAAATTTGTGTAAAATAATAAAATGTGTTTTTAGAAAGTGCTGTCTGTATTTGTAGTGTATTTATGAGTGTATAACTTTTTTTTTGTAATGTTGTATTGTTTGTCCCATTTATGTTCCAGGGCAATTTAAACAATACATTTTATAAATTGCAATCGGTACGTATACAATAAAAATTATTCAGTAATAATATGTCGCATTATACAAAAAAAAAATCCATAAGGCAAACAAGATCAGTAGAAATAGAAGAATTCTATGTACTTCGCATTTTCAGATTTTCCCATACTAGCTCGCCCGTCATTTGAGAATTCGGGCCGGTTGATATTACTCATACCCCGGATAAAATGGCATATGTCCACACACACAGCGCCGCATTAAATCTGAGCCGTTACATTTCAGTGCACGTTGCTTCGAAATGATGATTTTTATCCATGACAACGTTTCGACAATACCGGGCCTCATTCTTGCGCCATTCTCTGTCAATAGACGCGGAGCCGAAGCGACTTCTGTAATGGCTCATATGACAATGGCCGTTAACAAAGAGACCGCTGGACCATTTTCATAAGCTATTGTAGTGAGGTCGCGACGACAGAATACCGCCTTATCAATATATTATCTCTGTCCGTATGATGACCACATTTCGCCAATTTAAATATCTTAATTCGAAATAAAAGTAATTTTATCAATTCTAAATCATATAAATGAAATAAAAAATACTTAATAAGTAAAGAATGTATCAATGCATTAAAAGATTATTAAAATATTAAATAACTAGCAAGTGGGAAAAAAAAAAAAAAAAAAAAAAAAAAACAAAAATTTGGTAACAGTGGATCTTATCTTTGTGAAAAGTATTGGAAATGTAAGCAATAGAAGATATTTGAAAAAAATATATTGAGATTGGAGAAGACTACGCCCAAATAAATGATATTGCAAAAAAAAAACAAGCAAACCAAAACGGCAACGCCTACAAGTTACATTAGATGATATAAGAGGGGGAAAAGGCGTAAAAGTATTAGTTGGTCAAGCGTGTGGGAAATGTGGAAACAGAAAAATGTATAAATAGGTATAGCGACCGTGTATTGTTATTTAAGGCTAGATAGGATAGAGTTCAGAGAAAGTGTAGTAGATGATTATAATGTTTAGAATATGGAGCAAGGAGAAATATTTTGTTTTGTTTCAGATACACGCACAAGGAAAAACCTTTGTTATATCTGAAGGGAAAAAAGCAGTGCATAGATGAAAAATTGAAGAGAGGTAGAAGATGAAGAGCAATGAGATATACAAGAAGTCCACAGTAGATATACTATGGGCGTTCTGGACCAAAAACACGGGTTATTTCTTATGGAGGTCCTAAATTACATTTAAGTAATAATAGATGCGTCTTTTTTGGGTTTTTTAACACCCACGTGGCCATGCCCATTTTTTACCCCTACGCTAACGTGGCCATGCCCAGTTTTTGGTTTTAGGGGATGATTTTGGAGGTTGCTTTAGGGGATGATTTTAGAGGGTGATTCGAACCTGTTTAGGTTCACGTTCGAACCTAAACAGGTTGAGTTAGGTTCGAGCGTGAACCTAAACAGGTTGAGTTAGGTTCGAACGCGAACGTAACAGGTTCGGACGCGAACATAATAGGTTCGAACGGGAACATAACAGGTTCACGTTCGAACCTGTTACGTTCGCGTTCGAACCTAACTCAACCTGTTTAGGTTCATGCTCGAACCTAATTCAACCTGTTTAGGTCGACGTTCGAACCTAAACAGGTTGAATTAGGTTCGAAGCTGCTCAAAGCTGTTCAGAAGCTTTTCGCTAAAATCATCCTCTAAGATCATCCCCTAAATCACCCTCTAAAATCAACCCTTAAACCAACCCCAAAAATAATCCCCTAAAATTATCATCCCCCAAAAACAAAAACTGGGCATAGCCACGTGAGCGTAGGGATAAAAAATGGGCATGGCCACGTGGGTGTTAAAAAAACCCAAAAAAGACGCATCTATTACTACTTAAATGTAATTTGGGACCTCCATAAGAAATAACCCGTGTTTTTGGTCCAGAACGCCCATAGTATATCTACTGTCCACGGAAAAACGAAACAATCTCAATATCTAAGAATCTAATTTTTTTCCTTAAAATCGCTGGAACACGTTAACTTTAGATCGATGGGGGACAACTTTTGGCGGAGAAATGGCCTCCAAATATTCAACCCCCTAGCCGCAGGGAGAACAACCCTAAAATTCCTAAATTACACTAGTGATACCTCATTTAAAAGCTTACGTAATTTGCATTTCAACGGTGCTTCAATTTTTGAAATCCATAGATTTGTTTTCGAGAAATTAGCTTTTCAAGATAACTAAGATACAAGACAAAAACGACAATTTAGTTAGAAAAAAGTCAAGATTTATTTGAGAAGTTGTTGGAAATGGCCTCCCCCAACTTCCAT
The DNA here is from genome assembly GCA_018397195.1 of Lethrus apterus. NCBI lineage: Eukaryota > Metazoa > Arthropoda > Insecta > Coleoptera > Geotrupidae > Lethrus > Lethrus apterus. The sequence continues at coordinate 27,831 of JAFFZR010027518.1, read as the reverse complement.
ACAATTATACAAACGTTGCTCAAACCCGCGATGCCTTTAGAAAATATACGAGATAGAATTGTACACAAGCCTGCCGTACAACGACTCCTGAAATTTTAGCTAATTTCTCGAAAACAAATCTATGGATTTCAAAAATTGATGCACCGTTGAAATGCAAATTACGTAAGCTTTTAAATGAGGTATAACTCAACCCCTAGTGTAATTTAGGAATTTGAAGGTTGGCACCACTGCGGCTAGGGGGTTGATGATATGGAGTTCATTTCTTCCCAAAAGTTGTCCCCCATCGATCTAAAGTGTTTTAAGCAATTTTAAGAAAAAAATTTTAATTCTTAGATATTGAGTGTTTCGTTTTTTAGTGGACACTCTGTGTATGACACAATAGTGAAAAGTAAATCGTAATAGTTATTATTTTGAGATTTATTTTTTGTGGATGTAGTTTTTTTTTAATAAATTATTATTTTATATCCATACATATATTACACAAATTTCTTTTTATACAGAAGTAGGTTAAATTGAAACAGTATACGATGTTAAGGCAAAAAAATACAGTTTATTGGTTGGGCGTTTAGGAAACATCACATCAAATTCAAAATCACTAATTCTCGATACGACGCTTTACCCAACAATGTCTATTTGTGACTACCACCTGTATATCATATTAATCGGAATCCGATTAAAAATGAAAGCAGAAAACATATTCTATTTTCAATGGAATAATAACAAAATGAATAATGTGTCGTAGTTCGCCCTTTCACTTTTAGTTACAAAAATTTTAGATAATCTGTTGATGTCATTCATAAATATTTGATACTTTTGACACATATTATTAATATACGACCACCCTTAATAAACAATAAATAACAATAAAATAAAAATGAAAAAGAAATAATTTATTTTGTAGCAAAAAAAAAAATAATTCCAAAATAATTCCAAATTTATGAACTTTTATGAAATCATTCTCGCCGTTTTGAATTCCTGATCGAAGCAGACGAGTTCGAAACACCATTAAATACAATAAATTAAATTAAAACATGTTTTTAATAAATCAAGTTTAAAATACGTTCTTGCATTTCTGGCGTCCTGATAATTACAGACATACAAAACTGTTAACGCTACTGAGCAAAATTAATTCTAAAAACCCCAAAACGAGATTGGTTAGATGTGTGTATGATCCTCTCTATTCCTGGTATCCTGATAGTGCAAACGCAAAAATCCGCAACAGACTACAAGACACTTCCACCAAATTTTGTAGTAACGAAGAAGCTTCGTTTTGAACTTCGTTCCTACAAAATTCCTGCATAATTATAATAAAAACAAATATTTAATAGTGTATGTATAAATAAAAAAATGTTTCAAATTTACGTTATACAAGTTAAAAAAGTATTATGTTATCGGATTAAGGAGGAAGTTATATACAAAGGTGGGACGAAAGAGAGATATCGAAGTATAACTAACTATAAACAGAAGGAAAATGATTCACACCAAAATAACGAAATTAGTGTTAAAGAAACACTTTATATAATTACTTCAAAGTGAGAAGAAAAAGTATGGAAGAAATAAGAATAAATCTTAAACGTAGCACAGGATAAGTGAGAAGGAGCGAAAGAAATACTTTGTGCTAAAGATGAGAGGAGGGCAAATAATGGATGGTCTAATGATAACCAGGATTTTTTTTCAGATTCAAATTATTTTGTTTTGTTGCTTTTATTGGAAGTTGACGCTTGTCCAAGTTTCCTTTTTAAGATCTTCAAGCGATATTTATTAAGGATATACATTCACAATGACCGATAAGTGGTCGACGACTGATGTTTTATGTCACCCAAAGGTGAAGTCTTGCATCAATTATTGTAAATTATTTACAAAGTATTCAGGAAAAGTTTCAGTGCTGTCTTTGTCATACTTAGCGCAACATCACATTTTCTAAAGAATGTTATTTCAACATCTTTGGTCTCTTTCCACATGGGGTGAAAGATGTTAATTTGAATTAGACAAGGCAATATTTTTTATTTTTTCATTTAATCGTTTCTGTTCTGCCACCTCAACAGATCAAACCCAATTACAGAATATGGTCTTTGGGTTGCGGCCACGACCGACTTACAGTTGTTAGAAACTGATTCCAGCAAATGTTGCAAGGATAGAGAAACGTGGAAAGCCTAATCAGAATCGTCGGTCGGAAGTCCAACTCAAAGTTAGAAACATTGTAAACTTCATCTCTGAAATAAAATTCCAATGTCCGTAACTAAGATTTGAACCTTAGACATTGAGATTACTGACAGACTGACTAAGCCAACAGACCAATCATCCCTCCAAAAAAATATACAAAGAAGATGGCCTTTTCATTTCAGTGGCCAATATTTTCATAGAAGGATTTTGTTTACGGAACGTCACAGTGACATTGCATGCCCTAAAATTCACCATGACATGACCAACAACATCACTTTGCACACCGCACCGTTCTACATGACGTCCTATTTGAAGAAAATATAGGTAGGGAGGAAAATGTTATATTTCGACATATTTCTACACCAATTAGAAAAAAATTAAAGAACTGTATTATTTTTTTAAGCTTTTTCATTAGCAAGAAAATGAAAAATGTAGGACTTATTAAGTTTTAAAATATCGCATTTATATACATATACCCACCGAATATTTTCTTTACAACATTAACAACGCTAAATTGTTATTGTAATTTTGCAATTTATAATTTATTATTATTTTCATTATATGTTTATACCCTAAAATATAATGACAAATTACAATACAATAAATGTTTTAACTATATATCCGTGTTAATTAATTTTCCCAACGGAAAACTTATTATTACGGATTTCTACACCTAATAATTTAATTAATTATACGCTTACCAAAAAACTTGAAGGCGCATCCACGAACATATATCCAAAAATTTTAAGATAACACGTACACAACACTTAGAAAATGTAAATTTTTTTTTGTACAACAAACGCGATTTCCTTGAAAATCGATACACCTTTTAATTTGTGTTAATTAAGAACATTCGCGGAGAAACGTCAGTTTTAATCACCGCGTCCGAAAGCATGGCAAACCTATACGGACAGCATTCAGCACTACCCTGCCACATCAGGATTGGCGGCGTACTGAAGAAGAATGCCCGCGATATTATATAAAACGACTTGCGCACGCGCTTATTTTATAATTAATGACAGTCTTAATTTATCCAATTAGTTATCTGATTGAATCAATTATTTAAATTGAAAATGCGTCATCCAATGGAATCTACGTTTTCTTTTTTTTTTTATGCTCAACACGAAATAATTGATTATTATTATTTTAAAAACATTGACGATGCGAATTTTAATCAAAAACAGCAAAACAACCCTTCTACATATTTACTTCTTCAGTCAGTGTTGTTTCATATTTTTACAAACAACCAATAAAGCTCAATTGCAAATCCCTACGGTAAATGCGATTATACATGTATTTTTAGTAGAAATATGAGAAGCTGATACCACATTTTTGTTTCACTCTTTAATTAGGCAATTTAAAAATTTAAAGAATAAAAGTGGAGGCGCTTTATGTCTTGAGGCTTCAAGGGTCCTCCGAGCCACAAATATTTTTCAATTTCACATTTGTCGTTCACTGGAATTAGTATTATTTTATTGATTAATTTTTTTAATAATAATGTTATATTTATTAAAAAAAAATAAATTGTTATTTACAGTAAATTTAGTACAAAATAATTTTCTCTAGAGTTGATGTAATTTCAAGAGTGATTAATTACAAACAATGTCATAGTCGTTCAAAATTAATCTTTACAATGTTTTCTAATAACTTAATAAACGACGTAGAAAATTTTAAATCTTTATATCGAAATTAACAGCGATGAAATTTTTTTCATATTTTTCACATGATCCTTGGACATTATCTAATAACGTACCATCGAGGTGTTCCGCGAATTTTTGGACACCTGTATAATAAAAAAGATAAAGATAATAATTAAATATTCTTTTGAAAAATTTATTTAACTTATACATAAATTTTAGCTATTCATCATACTTATTTAATAAGAATGAACCGAATTAACGATTTTTATAGAAACGGTAATGGAATATCAATTCTTATAAACCGCACAATTCTTTCCATTTACACTAAAAACGTATTTTTAGACTATTGTTGCAAAAGCTTTTGTGTTTCTCTATACAGAGATTACTTTATTAACAATGGACATTTATTGACATTGGCACAATATAAAAGAAAATTCGACAAATAAATTACAACAATTCAAAACAAACGTTTTTAACACCGACTGAATAAAATATTTTTATTAGTTTTAGTGCGTTCAATAAAACATTGTTATGTATAAATGGATGTAATGCGTTATGGAAAATACATAGTGATTTGCAAATACAAATTTTAATTTATTATTCGTCGAATAAAATTTAATGTCAAATGCATTAAAATGTTTTGTGTTCTTGATGTAATTACGAAATGAATATATTTTTATATATTTGTAGATAAAATATTTGTATTTCATTTTACGTCTTTTAAATTTTATTTCTACAAAAAATACATTTTGTATGTTTTTACATCCATCTTTAATTCGTCCAATCATCTTTTAAGCAACTACAATACCAGAGGCCTTTTGTATTCTTATTATAGTAGTTTTTCTCATCACAACAATCCCATTTTGTTTGATATTTTTGTCACTTAGCATCATCTACAATCTACAGTCTACACACTCTACAGTGTCTTAAGAAGCACCTATATATTTTGATTGCTTTGAAAAAACTTTTTTATAATTCTTACTATTGTCGACGATTCTTTCATTATTATCGATCTGTGCGCCTCGAAATATTCCGGATACACCTGTCCTTTAGAAGTATTTCGATACAATGGAGCCCAGACAAAATACAATCGCAAAACAAAAAGCAATAAAATCGCACCTTCTTTTGTCAAAAAAGGCGCTTTCTTTCTCGCGAATTAAAAGTTTATTATATCAAACTGTATTGTCGGCGTGGCGAGTCGAAGCCGATATCGATGCTAGAATGTTTTATATCGACTACATCACAATATAGGCCGATACGATTAAATAGTGAATAGCCATTGTTGTGAATCCACGGGTGTCTAGATTCGTATAGAAAAGACGTGCCTTGACAATAACAGTCATTGCAGTTGAACAATTGAGTACTCATCACGCTTCAAAACAAAATTTCATATTAGAAAATTCATATAAATTAGACCGATTTAGTCATTTTGTTCAGAGGGCACCTCATCTTCACGCTTCACGCATCAAAACAAAATTTCATATTAGAAAATTCATATAAATTAGACCGATTTAGTCATTTTGTTCAGAGGGCACCTAACCTTCTCCTGAACTCCTAATATTTCACATCACATTTCTGACATTTTATCCACATATTCTTCTATTTGACGGAAAAAACTACCATAATAATAAATAATAAACATATTCGCTGGAAAATGCAGCCTAGAAAAAAAAAATACTTTTCCAATTTAAATCTAAAAAATTCTGAAAATATACATTTACCGTTTCTAAACTCCGGGATGTTCAAAATGTTGTCCTACGATTACGATTACTCGAATTATTTGAAAGACAATCAGGAAATTTGCTTCACGGTATAACAAACCAAGCATTTGCCGTATTTACATCTCTCGAGCTAAAATATTGTCTTTACATAAAATCGAAAAATTGAAAATACTTATTATTTTTAATAAATAATACGGTTTTGATCAAAAAATATGCTTTCAAAAATAAAATCAGAAGAACCAAAAACCGAAGTCGCAATACCGAATAGGACGCTTAGGTGTACCGCCACCAATAATTTAATCATATTGTTATTAATTATATCAGTGAATTATTCTGCCGATCTGTTGTATATGTATGTGAATACTAGCAATGATAACACATGCAATGATTTTATGCACTACCAGTTGCAGAATAGTAACTTTTGTGAAAAGTTAATGGACAGTTAACGTGAATACGTCCCATCGTGTTACAAATCACCGACGTTCCGCAAATACATTACTGATAAAATCTTTACGACTTTAACGGGCCATTATTAAAAGGAAATAATGCGTGAGGGACGTATGTTTATCTTTCAAAATCACAACACTATCTAAATTTATGATGCTAGGCCCTCTTCTTCCGTTTGTCTGACAAAAGGGACGAGGATTCCAAGGTTCACTATGCTCTAAACTCTAAATCAAGTGCTGATTTTATTGTTCATTATTTTGGTAGATATATACATGAATATATGAAGAAATTGATTATATTTAATGAGTATTTTTAATTTCAGTTTACATCAATTTTTCAGACATTTTACTTAGTTTCGTCTGATGTAATAGTTTAACTTTTCAGGTAAATCATTAATTTATGACGACCCGGGCCAACTCCTAGCGACACGTCATGATGTAATGAAATAAATCAAAATATTAAACGATGGTTTCAAACCTTTATGTACCTACTTTCATCTCATCTTATAACTAAGATATCCACAGACACGACGATTCCTTCTTCCCGGTACAAGAAAAAATATTCCAGAATACCAACACGTCTACTTCAATTGTGTACCTATTCTTATTTGATATTAAAGTAATAATTAGATATACCTAGTTAATGAAGTATATCACATAGCCAGGCGACATTTTCTGATTGTGTATAAAGTAAAAATTAATTATTACGTACATTCTCTACAAAGAAACGACACAAATCAATTGAAACGCAACAATTTTGATTTTTTTTAAACCCCTTGTTATGCCACCTCAACATGTTGAAACAAACTGCAGTCTTATGGATGGCGGACATGATCAACTTATTAAACACATTTCAGCATTTGCTGCAAGCATTATTGAAAAATTCATCAGGTAGTAAAAAAACATTTGCAAACTTCATCTCCAAAATAAAATATTTTGTATGTAGATAGCTTAGCAATTCATATATGTACACACCTTTGCACTTTGTATACAATCATCACAGCAAATATTTGCAGCAACTGAAATTTTAGGTTTCGAGTGAATGAAACAAGTACATTTTATCTAAATTTATTAAGCAACTAGGAGTTTAAAACAAAAATCACTATAGCACTATATTCTTCGTTTACACTATTGGAAAAACAAAACTTATGAATACAAAATTTTTTACACAAAAGTCCATACAATGAAATACATCAAACATAAAATAAATCATTAATTTTAAAAATGTCGATTCAGGAACGAAAATTATTCTTTTGTTTTTGTAGTCAATATTTCTTTCTTAACTTTCCCAATTTCCTCAAAAATCAAAAGAATAATTTTGATCCCCAAACAGATGTTCTCAAAAGTAATCGTTTATTTTGGTGGTAAATCTTTTACAAGATTCTGACCATCTCCTCCACCACCTACATCCTTTTCTGCCCACTTTCCACCACATGCCTCCCTATCAATGTACTTTTCAGATGTGTAGTCATCCCTATCTTCACCTTCGGAAAGAGGGCCTTCATGTCTTATGGGCTCACCATCATTGTCAACATACTTGTTAACCTTCTCCTTCTCTTCATGGTTTTTCTTTGGGGGTTCAACTGAATCACGATCTCTGCTACCACTGTATGATCTACTTCGATCACGTGACCGGCTTCTGTCATACCTACGATCTCTGTAATCTCTATATCCACCTCTTTGGAATCTGCCCCTTGGTCGACGACCTCTGTTGTAATAAGGTCGCCCACGGCCACCTCTATAATCCCTGTCATTTCGATAATCTCTATAATTTCCTCTTCCTCTTGCATAGTTAGGTCTTGGATTTTGGAATCGTGGTTTATAGTATGTGCCTCTATCATTATATCTTCCCCTAAAACCACCACGTGGTCGGTAACGACGTCTATCTCCAGAATAACTTCTAGAACGTGAACGACTTCTAGAATAATAAGAACCCGACCTTGATCTAGAACGACTGTAATATGACCTAGAGCGAGAACGGTAACTCCGTGATCTTGAACGAGACATACTAGATGATCTCGATCGACTGTATTTACCACGTGAACGTGATCGACTTCTAGACCTGCTTCCAGATCTTGGCCTGCCTGGAGGTTCTGGAGGTTTACTACGCCCTAAAATGCAAAAATGTTAATATTTTTAATATTAAATATAAACAATACTGTCGTTGCAAAAATATCTATAGGAAGTGTATGCAATATTAAAATTAAAGACAAACATTTCTTTCAAAGAATATACACATTTTGACAATTTACAAATGATCATATTAACAAATGACATTCTGAAACAAAAAATAATTATAAGGCAACAATTTAATCAGAAATGTAATATAATCCGTTAAAACAAAATCAAAAATTGGAAAAGCATCTCTACATTCATTGCAATGGTGCTAGCTGGGATATGGTTGGGAGCATTAGTTGGTATATGATTACATGAAGTTTAGTTTATATTTAATATAATTTAATATAGACGTAGAAAAGTATCATCAAGACTTTACACATATGATCTGTCCTTTTTTTACATACAAATATAATGAAATAATTGATTATAAATATTAAACTGTATGGAAAATGACTGATGATAATATTATGAGATTGCATTTAAAACCCAGTAAGTTAATATTTTAATCTTACAGAGAATTTAAAATTTTGCATAAATTGCCAAAAATTGTTACATTATTTTTGAATAAAAAATATCAGGTCTATATGTAAAATTGTGATAACATAAACACTGGCACCACCTAAGATCAATTTTCTGCAGGTATATGATGGAAATTTATTATGCAATCACGAATAATCCTCATAATAACATCATACTCAGTAGCATGAAATTAAGAGAAATTGTAAAGAAATTAGAAAACCAAAACAATGTATTACCGACTAACAGATAATACCTGCATATGACCCTTTTGGTGGTGCACCAGGAGGAAGTGGTGGTAAATCATCAACCGCACCTCTGATTATTTCCTTCGGCGGCGTCATTAGCCTGAAATTTCCAAACTTATCTAGAACAACTTGACCAGGTGGTATGAGTGGTTTTGTGACAGGTGGAGCTGGTTTCAACTTTTTCAATAATTCAGACTCTTGTTTCTTCGGAATGGGATCCTTCATAGCCATAACTTTTCTAACAGCCATATTCTTCTCTATTGGCATCGGTGGTGGTACAGCTTTTCTGGATGATTCTTCCAAATCACCATTTTTATTTGCACGTTTCTCAACTTCTTCATGCCACTCTTCACGTTCGGGTTTCTTCTTAAATCTAGAACTTCCTGCTGTAGCAGTTCCAATTTGCATTTTCCACTTTGATGCACCGCTAGCCGCTGCTGCATCAGCAACAGCTTGTCTTGCTTTTTGTTCTCGAGTAGGTGATGGTGAATCAAGCAATGACCTCTTTGGACTTTCACTCAATTCACTTCTAATATAAACATATATTAAAAAAAGGATATTCATTTAAACAATAATCAATTAAAACAACTTGTAATATGAATTTGAATGTAAGTAACTCACCGTTTTGTTTCTTTTTCTAAAGCATAGTATGCATTCAATTTTGATTCCAGTTCTTCTAAATCAGGTAAACTATCCAAAAATCTAAAAACAATAATCGAATTATTATTACAGCTTCATAATTTATCAATTCAATACCTCTTGCTATATCCAACTTTTTGAAGTAAATAATCTTCATCATCAGATGTAAGTCCATGTTTCTTGCTCTTCTTTTCTTTATCTTTAATCCCTAACTCTTTCTTAAGAGCATCTCTTAATTCATACTCATTTAATTCAAATTGCTTCCTTCTTTTCTTATCTTTTCTCTTCTTCTTACTCTCTTTCTTTGACTTCTTGTCCTTCTTTTTCTTCTTCTTCTTTTCTTCGCCGCGTTTATCCTTTTTCCATTTTGTGCTTTCTTCTAAAAATTTCCTTACCTTATCCTCGTAATCTGAATCGCCCTTGGTCTGTTCAAGAAAAGACCGTACTTTCTGTTCATAATCATCATGCTCAGATTTAGCTGATCCAGTAGGCTGTTCAAATGCAAAATCAAAAGAATTTGCTGCTGGTTTGTTAAATTGGTAGTTTGTGGGAGTATCATGTGAAGGATCCATCATTGCCATACGCTTACTAAGGGGTGACAACGAATTCTGTTTTTCTCGTCTGTGAGAATGTGATCTACGTTTCTTCCTTTTCTTGAAATCAGAATCTCCTGAACTTGAACTAGAATCGCTACTACTTGACGATGAACTACTAGAACTGTCATTGCTTCCTGATGAGCTTGAACTAGAAGTTGAGCTTGATCTACGCCTACTTTTACGTTTCTTACTCTTCTTCTTTTTCTTTTTATCTTTCTTTTCTTCCTCCTCTGTTTTAAGTAACTGCTTAAGGGTGTCATTAACATCAGTTGTTTGATGTGGTTGTTTAGAAGCAGCCGTCAAATTAGGTAGGAGAAGTTCCGTAGGCTCAATCAAATTTTTCGCACCTTGATTCTTACTTTTAAGAAACTCTAAAGAATTCTGTGCCTCTTCATGAAAAGGAATTATACTTAAACAACTCTGATATGCCTTACGAGCTTCATCAATTTTACTTTCTTCTTCATAACTTCGACCAAGAGCAACTAAAGTTTCTCCCATGTATTTTCGAGCATTTGCATGATTTGGATTTAATTTTAAAGCCGTTTCAAAGTCTTCAATGGCCTTCTGAAAATTGCCACTGTTTGCAAATAAGGCGCCTCTGGCCACTAAACCTTCAACGTTTTTAGGATCAATGTTTAATGCTTTGTTAAGACATTGGAATGCCTCTGTGTGACGTCCTGCTTTAAAATGGTCGATTCCATCTGCTACATTACTATATGCCCATTTGCTCGCTTGTAATTGACGTAATTCACTTGCATATTCTTGATCAGGAAACTTTCCTCTACAAAAGAAGTGTTTAACTATAAATTAATATTAAGAAAGCAAAGCAAAAATGAAAGAAAATCTTGTACCGATACAAGATAGTAGACAATTATTAAATGCAAATAAGTTATTTACATTTAAAACTTTAGTAGGCGTCAAACAATAAAAACATTCTAATTTTCTTTCAGTAAAATATTCTATATATTTAACGTAAGGAAATTTTCATACCTTAGCCCGTCCATAATACTAGTATGTGTGTCAATGCCCATTTGTGATGCCAAATAAGAAATATTATTTGGGTTGTTGAATCCAACACTCTTCTCAAGTACATTTTCATAACTTTCATTCTTGTTATCCAAAGCTTTCCTGTAAAATACAAATCCATTTAAAAGGACATCTAAAAAAGAAAATATTAATAAAACGAAGATAATAGATTAAAATAAATCTCCCCACTGTTATACCTCTCCTGAAAATAAATTGTTTGTGAATCTGGAAATATAATTTCTACGTTGTCATTAACACAGTGTATATCATAATGTTCAGAAAGATCTGTTCTTATTTTCCATAATGGTGTCTTTTTCCATCTGTTACAAATACTACGTACTGCACAACATACATTTCTTATCTCTATCACTTTATTTAGTTCAGCTTCGTAAAGTGTTTTACGAAATTAAAATGTTCTCTTCTGACATTTATGTAACCTCTTTCATAATTTGGAACATGTTTAATGCAGATCCACAAAATGGCATTGTCAAATACCAGACTCACAAACAAAAAGCTTAAAAAATTTACATTTTTCTTTTTATCTAAGTATACATACCAATGAGAAAGTAACTAAACATTTTAGTCTAAATTCCATAGGTAGATCCCGTATATTTTTTAAATAAATCTGCTGTCTCAATTTGTTGTAAGAAAAAATCTCCTTCTACAAAATTATAATATGTCGATCCAAGACCTCAATATTTTTTACTAAACATTTGTGATTTCGGCAATTCTTTGATACTGTGAAAAACATATCACATAAATATAACTAGAATGCAAACACTTCTGGTTTTTTAAACAATAAATTGCACTTCACTTTAAAGACAACTTAAATTTGTCTCACCTGCAATGCTTCTCGACAAAATAACAATGCACAAGCATGATCAGTGCAATTGCAGCTGTAAAAGGGAACCCAACTGTGCTAAACTTGTGCGAACACACAAATACATATTTCATATTTTTACATGATGTACGGGATGTGTTTTTAGAAATATTTTAGTTTGATTGTGATATAAACTTATAAGTGTTATTATATTTCTTATGTTATACCTACGGATAAAAACATCTTTAAAACTCATACATTTGGATGGATAACACGCTGTTAAATAATTTTTTATTTACAAATGAAGTTAAAAATATTCCTGTAGCTTGCATAAATGTTAATAGGTCCTTGAAATGTAACTTGAAAAATGTGTATAAAATAAGTTAATATACGTATTTCAAAGGATATATCAACATAAATCAAAACTGAAAGTCACTTCAAATAACAGAAGAAACTGATTAAAAATTCAACATTTTCAAAACAGTCAGTGTGGAACAGTCACTTTTGCTATGCATATAAGAATACACTTACTTGTAGATTAGTGGGAAATCATCAGCTGCAACAAGTCCTAAGGGTGGCCGATGAATTGGATCATTAGGTTCTCGAGTAGTACCCTTCATACCACAAACCATTTTGTCAGTGTCCGGTATAACTTCCAAAACTTCACAGCAAACTGAATCATTCATCATGTAGCTTCGACTAACACCTTTACGATCAACTGCAGGTATAATATTTGCAACAGGACAGAAAGCCTGAACAAAAAAAATTACTAATGATATAGTTTCAAGAAATGCAAATAACTTAATTCTGATTTGAGAAGAAATTAATCTTGCATATAAAAAAATCTAACAAATCATTTTCTGTTAAGACACTGTGGCGGTAAGACTTAAATTAAAACGCACAGTATGACCCTTTACCACATTTCCACTTATCGAGTCATAAATGCATATTAATTAACAAAAAAGGCATGTTCTTAATATGTGGATAAAAGAATATTTTTAAACATTATCAACATACAAAGTTCATCAGAAGTCAAAGAATACTATTTGTGAATATTATATTTGTTACAAATGTTTACGCAACATATCTATAAATTTTAATTATTCACCGATATGAAAATGATTTTGACAAGAAATAATAATTAATAAAATAATCAAAATTGATATTCACAAATGCCATAATCAGGTTGAACCCTTAATTAAAGAAGTGACAAATTTCGTTCACAGTAGCAATTCAGTTACTGCACGACTCCTTTCGGCTGTAAAGTTTTTATGACATCATAAACTTTAACATACTACCTATATACATTTAACTTATATTTCATAACTCAGTGGGTTGACAAATATAGGAAATTTAAAATTTTGACATAATAGAAATTTGAGGTTGTACTACATTTATCTGACCTAGACTGTACGTACAATGGGGGCTCTTCAACACTGATAATTGGTTGCTATGTTTGTGGCATAATATTGTATTTTCTGGACCAGTAATGTTAAAGAGATTTACACCGACAAGGATATAAATAAAATAAATGAAGAAAATAAACATATCTTAAGTTATTGCTATAAACAAAAATAATCATTTAAATAAAAATATTGTTTATCATTTAATTAGAACTTCTTACATATGGTTAATAAAAACGTGAAATTTCTTAAAATGTTAAAATTAAAGTCTTGAACATTTTAAGATAACTATGTAAATTGAATTGCTTTTGTCCACTTGTTATCAGTTATAAAATGATATAATGAATTACAAAAATAATAATATGCACAAACAACACTCGAACGATAACTTGTTTGTAGAAAACCATGATTAAATGTTTATTATTTATTGTACTAATATATGAGGAATAAATACCTTAACATTAATATCAGCAACATAATATACCGATGCTCCAATTCCTGTAGTACAGAGAACTTTGAGCATCATCCCAGATTGGGTCTTGCTGACGATTGTTCCCAAAATTAAGTCTCCTAATTTTACATTCTGTAAAAAAAAAAAAAAGAAAAAAACAATCAATTTTGACATATTTAAAAAATGGACAAATCTTTACCTCAAAAAAATATTTCAACCTGGCAGGCTTATCAACGTTGAAATATGTTTCCAAAGGTGGCATTATAGCATACATATCTTCTGTGACAACGGTTTCCTCAGAAATCGACGGCCGATTCAAAGGATCGTTGGAAAATAAAACGTTTCCCTTTTTGGCAACGAACTGTTGTAATTTCAATCGTTTTCCACGATCTTGGAATGAAAGATGTTTACTTCGTTTGTTGTACAAATCAAAAGTTAAATCTTTAACATTATTTCTCGTAAGATCTTGTTCACCTCGCTCTGCTTCCCAAATCTTCTGCAATTGCTGACCATGAAAATTCAAGGACTGAGTGACCAAATCTGCATTTAACGACTCCATCTCGGAGTCCGTCCGTAGACAACCGCAATATTATCTACAATTACTTCAAATTCCTGTAACTATTTAAGTACTCTAGTAAATACTTGTATGATTCAGCACTATTTGTTTTTTTTATGTTTTTAGTAACAAAAAAAAACTTAAAACTTATTCAATTATTGGTACATTTTTTAATAAATTAAACGAAAAAACTAAACCATTCGCATTATTTTGAACCTAAAAATAATAACTAATTTAATTGCAAACGGAAAGACGCCGATAAATAAAATGGCGTCCTAGTATCTATTTTACTCAATATTCGAAACGAGTCATCAGCATAATTTATACCTGATAACAAATATTAAAACGTTGATTATTCAATAACATAAGTGAAAATACAAATAAACGTGCTGGAATAAATAATATAATTATGAAAAACCAATTCAAAACGAAACATCACTTACCGAACATGAAGGAACACGAAACTGAATAGGAAAATGGACAGTGGATTACGTCATTCAAAGGGACGTACAAGTTGACATCTGTGTGTGTTTGTTCAAACTAAACAAAACGGCGGATTATTCAATTTACTGTATAACGGTTTTTAACAAAAATAATTTTTGAAAATAAATACAATTAGATTTAAAAGTAAAGGAAATTTTTATATTCGATAATATGATGTGAAAAGAGCATCAGTGTGAATTTCGCTTTTTAATTCGATTTTTTTCGTAAATAAATTGGTTATTTTAAAAATTCTAATTTCTGGACAGATTTTGTTGTTATAAATTAATTATATGATATAGCAGCAAACATTTTTAAATTAATATAAAAAATCATCTCAAATTCATACAATTGAATTCGTAGATAGATAATTTAACGTATTTACAGATTGCAATATTCTGCAATATTTTGTTGCTACGGTTAAATTCTTATAAAAATAAAAATTATAAAAAGACGAGTAAATATTTTGAAAATATTATTAACTTAATGTAACAATCTTTCTGACAACAATAAGTCGATTAATAATGCCAATTAATTTTATTCTTCATGTTTACGTTACTCTATACACAAATTTCCAAATTTCCAATTAAATTCCTCACTTTTACAAGTAATATTTGATAATAGAAGATAACATGTGTAAAACAACACTCGATTTAATTTGTTGTTGCCCATTAGGAATGATCAATCAAGTGCAATATAAAAATAACACCACCAAGGGTTATCAGTTATCAGGTAAGTAAATATTTGATATCTCAAAAAGGTTAAAAGTTTAAATTTCTGCAAATTATAAATACCTAACAAATGGACTCCTTTTCGTCAGTCTGGTGTTACCATGATAATTATGAAGCGAATCGCTTTGCTCGGTGAGTTTTTTTTTTTAATATTATTTTCATTATTTATACACAATTAAGTCAATAATTTTTATGCTTTGTTACGGTTTCCAAAACTACACATTAAATTTTTGATTTTCACTATAAGAAAAAATTCAACAAACGAATTATTAAATATTGGAACTGGATTTTCATCACTATAATAAATAAAATCATAATTGACAACTTTACTAATGTAATTAATGTTTCTATTAACGTAGTAAGATTTTTTACAAAATGCAATTGTTGAATTTACGAAGAATACTTAATACCTAACACATTTTAAAAAATAATGTTTACCAAAATTTTAGCCCTGGTTTCATTAACATATGCAACACCATGGCGCGAGTTAATGCCTGATAACAAGGAAGTTATTTATGACTACCATGCAAGTATCAAAACAGGAACACACGCACCTATCCCGCATTTTGCTGAATTTATGCTTGACGCCAAGTTGCATGTACAATCGATGAATGATGGTTTATTACTTCGTCTAAGTGATTTAAAACATACTCTTACCAACAAAGAAGAGGAAGAAAAACAAGATGCATTAAAGATGCTTCCACTCTCTGATAATATGAAAGACATGTTAACGCCGTTTAAAATTATTCACGGCGAAAACGGCAAAGCTGATCATTTAATAACCAATCAAAAAGAACCTGAACAGTCTCTCAACATCAAAAAAGCTATTGGATCTATTTTCCAGATGGATTTTGAAATGGTAAAATTAGATACATCGAAACCACTAGCTTTTGAGTCAAGAGAGAAAACGATTTTCGGACAAGAGAAAACTTTATATAATGTTATAACTGATAAAGATCGTCTAATTGTTCATAAAATGCATCACATGAAAACAAGTCACCATATGTATCAGCAATTAGTAACTATTGTCGAACCTAAGTTTTGTGAAGAAGAATTTGAAGAACCAATTTCTCACGACAGTCAAAAAATATATACTTTTATTAAACGCACAGATGGTCATATGTTAAAGCGTATTGAATGTAACGGTGGAGTATATTTTCATCCATTCGAGGCAAATTCCGACGCTCAATATATTTTCATCAATCAAACATTCAATATGAATGAAATAATACAGCTGAACGAAAGAATGGAGTTAAAAAGTGAACTGAAACACGATAGATTAGAATACGTTTTGAACGAGAATAGTATACCGTTTGAACATGTACCAGATAAACAAATATTGGTGCCAATTGTTCAGAAAATGTTGGAAGACATTGTTGAATTTACCGAAAACGACCACACTAAAAGTGTTAGGCCAGATTTTAAAAAAGGACAACTGATAAATCGTATTTTAGGTGTATTAACCCACTTTGATATGCAAATGTTAGAAAATATTCATAATAATATGATTCAAAGAACAGAAAATTTACGAATGTTGGAATATTTTAATGAGCTTCTACCTTTAATTGGCACACATGATTCAATGAAATTTATCATTAATCTTGTAGAAAAAAATAAATTAAATGAACTGGTTGCGATAAATATTCTTAAAATGATGCCTTTCCATGTTAGATGGCCATCAGAAAAAACAATTTCCGACATGGATTCGATGCTTCGATTGACTGGTGTAAGTTGGGAAGTACAAAAAGCTGCTGTTCTGAGCTTCTCAACTCTTCTTCATAAAATGCACTCTACATTCCATGTACATTTCCATAATCATTTTACTCATCACGTTGATGAATATGAACCCGAACATCACGAACACGAACATGAACAAGTAAGTCATCTCCACGATTTATTCGAAAAGTATATTGAAGAATTTCTCAACAAAATAAAATCTTCCACAAAACTCGAAGAACAAGCATTATACTTCAATGCCCTTACAAATATGAAGTCAAGACACCTTATAAGACATATGGAACCTGCAATTAAAGGAGAACTTTGGACCGATAATAATTTAAGATTGAGATCTATGCTTGTAATTGCTCCTGTGTTACGCAAAGACCATAAAAAACTTTACGAACTTATTTGGCCAATACTAACAGATAGAAAACTACCGACAAACATGCGCACGGCAGCCTTCACCATAATAATGAAGTCTAGACCAAGCTTATCGACTTACATAAATATTTATTGGTTAATGCAAAACGAACCAAGCCGTGATTTATACCAATTTTACTACACATTCATCAAATCACTTTCGGAAACGACAAACCCATGTCTACATCATTCTCAAATGAATGCGAAAAAAATTCTTAAATACCTGTCAAAACCCTACTTGCATGTTCTATCCCAGTTTGATATTTCTGATTTAACTAACAAAGAATTCAACTTTGGAAATTCAATTCAATTAACGTATCTTAATCTGCAATCGTCACAAGTGTTTGGGATGGATCTAACTTTTTACGCGATGAATATATGGCAAAGTCCATATACGGAGATGAAATTATACATTGATGGGTTAGATGAGAACATGATGAACGATTTATTATTAAATTTGAAAAAAATGATTCGAGATTTCAACATAGGCGAGTTACTCAAACTCGTCAGGAGTATGGAAAACAACAAAAATATTAGAATTGAATTGAAACTTTCACATCAGACACAAATAGTTCAGAGTTTCTATTTCGATAGCACAAATGTAAAAACTAAACTACCACAGATGATATCTGATCAAATTTCAGCATTAAAGAATTTCAAAAATATTTATTATACAATGTACATGAAAATGTTTATTCCAACCGATATTGGTTTCCCAGCCGTATTCAGTATATTATTACCAACTGTTGAACATGGTTCAATTAATATGAAGAAAGAAATTACTGATACAAACATTAGTTTACGTTTAGATGGAAATCTAAAATCATGGAATGATGGTAGTTTTGGTCTGTCTCTACACAATCCATTGCTCAATGTTTGGCAAGGTATCAACAGGTACCTATCTTATAGCTATGTTCTACCAATGAATTTCGATTTGAATATAAATACACAAAAACATACTATGAATTTGTCATGGAAAAAACATGGCAAAGAAGCAGAAAGAACAAGATTTCATGTAGCGAATATGGTTTACATTAAGGATTATCTTCAGCAGAATGTTTTGGAGAAAACTAGCCCCGGTTCGAAACATTGGTTCCTTGTTGCACCAAATGAGAAGTACCTACATAAAGTAAGTATTTTATGTTTTTGTTCATTTAAATTTTTTCAACACACCATTATACCATTCAAACTAAGCGGTAAAGAATATACAATTGAAGTAACTTTTGGGATGCAACCACGTTCTTAGTAGGCTTTCATAAGAGCGTTAATAAATTGTGACTGTGACTATTACAAAAATGACCAGGCCGGAATTGTAATTAAGTTCAAACATAATTATTTTATAAACATTCAATCGTTTACTTCTATTTATTAAATTGTATGTTATTATTATAGTACACTCTCACTGATGAGGATGCAATAATATATGATACTGAGCACACCCTTTCATACGAGAAGAAGTTCTACAAATCGCTTCTTAAAAGTCTATTCCACAATAAACCTCTCCTCGCGCTACTGAATATGGAAACTTATATGTTCGTTCAGCCAGATCACGCAATTCGAGGTATAGTTATGGAAGATAGTGTCCCAGAAGATATTACCAGTTTGGACATGTCCCTTCGACTTAATTTTGAACGAATGGAAAACGGATCATTATTTTTACCACAAACAAAAATAGATGCTGATATGACGTTCACTACTAAGAACGACGAGAAAACGCTTACAAATATTGACGTCAATACAATTATAAATATGAATGATGGTCATACAATGAATGGTATGAAAATGCAAATAGCTGGCCTGCTTCCAAACGCAAATGTTTTGGTTGATCTAATTCAAGAATTTAACGATGAAGGATATACTGGAAAAGTAATATTTGCTCAGAGTAAGGAACAAACATACAATAAAGATAACGTAGTGATGGAGATAAAGATGAAAGGTGAAAAACTTCCTGAACAACAACAAAATATGCACAATTACCCCAGCTGTCGTCAGGATGTTATGTCCAAAATTCGCAACATAAAACCATTTAGCTGCGTTTCTGAACGATCTTCTATTAGAAAGGTTACTTTGGATATTGAAGGACATCATGACTTCAGGCCTACAATATCTAAGGCAATGGAAAAGTTAAGGATCGCATTTCCTGAAGACATTCAACATCAAAAGATACTTAACGCAGCACTGGAAGAGAATGAGATAAAATTGGTGTTTGAATATCCCATCGTTGATGATATGATGACAATTTATATTACGACTTCTAAAAGCACTGACACGTTGAGTGGAATTCCCAGCAAATATTCTATAACCGATAATACACAGTATTCATATCTGAGCAAAATTATCCATAATTTAGGCTTAACCGATGTATGTACAATTGATGGTCGTACTTTGGAAAACATAAAGATGGAGCACAGCGATTTAACAGAAGACTGGATGTTAATTATTGGGGACAACGCACCAAACACGAAGTATGGCTTATGGGCAAAAATGATAAATAATAAGTTGGTAAGTTGACTAGTCGAGACTTTTCTTTAAAGGTGATAATGTTAAATTTTACAGGCGGTCAAATTGGGATGCAATCAACATATCCTACTTATTATGCCAACCGATGAAAAATTCATGATTACGTTGGATGGACATAAACTTAAGATGGAATCTGACAGTTTTAGCAATGACTTATTGCATATTGATGATATGGGTAAAAACATGTTGGTAGTGTTAACTAAACATTTGGGTCTCCATATCGTTTACAACACTGAACAGATGCAAATTGAAATTCCAAAAATGGATAAGAAATTAGTGGGGAAATGTTTTGAACATTAAAATTGTAATAAATTACTCTGTATAATAGTTGTAGGATTCAATAGAACAGTTTATTGATATGTTTTTAGTTTTGTTTTTCTGCAAGGGTAATAATTTAATTTATTTAAAATTTTTTTTTCTTCAGCACTTAAAGAATAATAGTCAATAATAGTTAAGAAAAGCACAAAACTGCATAGCAATAAAAAAAAACAGTCCAATAAAGGTTCTAATTAAATATAAAACTTCCCTCATAAAATTAAATTGAAATTCGCACGAGTAACAATTTCATAGGTAAATTGAAATATTAAAAAATTATTTATATTTATAGTCGCAAAAATATATTTATCTGAGCTATGTCACAAGTCACAAGATAATGTGCGAAATTGAAGGTCGATTAATATATACCTACATATATATCTATATCAATATAAATCTAAATTATTTATCTTTAACAATGTGCAATTATTTTAACAAAAAACATTTTATAATCGATTTTAATTTCCAAAAATGATACAAAATCAAACATAGCAAATTTAAATAAAAACTGCAACGGTGATTTAAGCAAAGTTAAATAGCTTAATACTATTCAAAAGGGATTATGTATTATCTTTGAATCCGTATCTTTCATTAAAAAGTTTCTTTACAATTAAGTATCAGTCGATTTCCGAACAATGATACTAAAAGGCTTAAAAGTAATAGAATTTGCAGGCCTTGCACCTGCACCATTTTGTGGGATGTTTTTATCCGAATTTGGTGCGTCAGTTGTTCGCGTGGATAAAGTAAGATTACTCAGAAATTTCATTTTTAGTTACATTTAAAAATGGGTGTTTCTTTCCAGATAGGATCAAATGTCGATCTTGATCCTTTGGGTAACGGGAAAAAATCGATATCAATCAATTTAAAACATTCGAAAGGTATAGACATTTTGAAAAAATTGAGTCGTTGTTCCGATGTGTTAATAGAACCTTTTCGAACGGGCGTCATGGAATCATTGGGTCTTGGACCAAATGATTTATTAAAAGATAATCCTCAATTAATATACGCCCGATTAACTGGTTTTGGTCAAGATGGATATTACAGCAAACGTCCAGGGCACGATGTCAATTATTTCGGACTATCAGGCCTGTTGTCTTTAAGCAAAAGAACCGCAGAAAAACCAATGTTTCCGGCCAATCTTGTTGCGAATTTTGGTGGTGGTGCTGCAATGTGTTCTCTTGGTATATTGTTAGCGTTAATAGATAGAGCAAACTCAGGTTTAGGGCAAGTAATTGATTCAAACATGCTGGAAGGTACAACTTATTTGGGTAGCTGGTTATATAGAACTAAAGACATTCTAATGTGGGGTGATGCCAAGGATAAAAATAGATTAGACACTACCTCTCATTTCTACGAAATATACGAAACCAAAGATAATAAATACATGAGTGTTGCCCCAATCGAGCCTCGTTTTTATAACGAATTAATAAAAGGTCTAGAACTAAATTCCGCTGACGCTTCGCAATACGAAAGTGACCCGGAAGAGATGAAAAAAGTATTTGCTTCGAAATTTTCAAAAAAGACACAAGACGATTGGTGTAAAATATTCGACAACTTGAACGCGTGTGTCTTTCCAGTTTTAACTATGCAAGAAGCTCCTTTACATCCACATCACAAAGGAAGGCAATCTTTTGTAAAAGGATTGGATGGATATGCACCTAAACCCACTCCTAAACTGAGCAGATCGCCGGGCATATCGAAAAGTACCGAATTGGCACCGAAACGTGGTGAAAACACAGAGATGATATTGAAAAGTTTAAATTACACGGTCGAGGAGATCGCAGAATTGTTAAGTGAAGGTGTAGTAGAAATTCCAAATCTTTCAAAATAATAGAATCAATGTCATTTGTAAGGAAAAAAAATACATTTTTGAGAAATAATTTATTAAATCTGGTCGTTTTTTTTTCCACAGTGCAGTGTGGCCAAAACAATTTTTGTAGAATCACATAAAATACCAGCAAAATAAAATGGAGTTTTAACATGTAAATTCCAAAACAATAGACGCTTTTATCTGGCAATATTATAACAAAATTCATTTTTATTGTTGATTTTTGATTCGTTAAATAATTCGAATACAAAATCCTTATAAAGAAATATCAAAAGTAACGGATCCTATGCAAATAGCAGGAAAGGTAGGGTAGATGCACTATTTGTGGCCACCACACAATTTATAACTGCCTTTGAGTCGGTAGTGACAACTTGCGATAGGTAAATATATAATTTTCAAATATCCCGCTTCAGTCTGTTGACAGCTGGGCGTGGCTGCGCCCTTAATTCAAAAATTGACCGCAGTGTTCGTTTTAGAAGTAACGTAGTTGCCTGTAATCTAATTTTCTAGTGACTAGGGACTATAAGTAGGTACTTTGAGTTTATCAACAATAAAAAAATTTAAAAAATCTTTAAAATGTATTTATTTTAACTAATACAGTGGAAAGCCTTCACCGTTATTTGAATACATGTATTCAATCAACGCCTTTACTACTCATTTAACATTGCCAACTTTAACACAAAAGTGCCCAAATTCTAAAATTATTCATTTAAGAAAATTAATTATTATCTTTTATATTTATTAAGTCAAGAATTATCTAATATACAAACTTTAATATCATTTAATAAACTGGATAGCCCTGTGGAAATTTCATTTAATTCTTCAAGTTGTTTACAATCTTCATGTTTCATGAACAACTTTAAAACTTCTTCAATAGATTGTAAATCAAACAATGCGTGATGTTTTCCCAAAGTACGATTGCAAGTTAAACTAATCGCAACATTACAATTTAGCAAGTTCATTCGTTTAACAGCAATATATTTCATGAATTTATAAAACTGAATAAAATTTAAACCAAATGATGCTTGTAACATTATTTGACAATGATTATAATAATTGTCCATATCTTTACAATCTTGAATTTCATTTTTTATGGCATTTAAGTTATTTTCTAAAGATACCCACATGTTTCTTAAATTACAACCATTTATCCAGTTGTGATTTACCGAAATTGTGTCTTTTAAATTCCAAACTTGATGATGCCAATTAGAAGGGACGAATAAAGCCTCTCCTGGGTTTTGTACGACTTCATAAAAATTACATTTGTTTAACATATTTGTTATGTCATAAGGTAAGTTTCCCAATGAATCCTTTAATTTATTTTCTTCACCTGGAGGCAACAACAACCAACGTTTCTGGCCGCATATATTAACAGACCAACTGTACGAAGTAAAAACATCTACATGAAAGGGTGTCCTAATAAAATACAATTTAATTTACTAAACGTTTCTACAAGGTACTTACCATGTTCCTTTAGGGCCCATATAAACAAAGCGATAGTCATCGAGTAAATTTTCACAAAAGTATTCATTCAACCAATCAGATGCAAAGTAAAGAGGAACTTCGTAAAAGTTATCTTCGGGTAGTTGATTTTTCAAATGCCAGTCTTTTAAATAAAGTAATGGCTTATCGGTACAATTTGCTGTATCTGTCCAATAAGTTAAATACTCTTCGAATGTACTTTTATGAGTTTTCTGTGAATTATAATACTTTGTCCCACAATCATAAACTGTAACTTCACATGTACCATATTTTTTTCTAAGATAATCGAAATTTAGATGATCATGTTGTATCCAATAGTTCATTTCCCAATTATTTGTTATATTTTTTATAATGCATGGTTTATTTAACATAATATATTTTTGAAAAAAATCATTGTACGTACAATTTTCTACTGAGGATATCTTTGTAGTTTTGTCTTCATAATTTAAAAAGTTTTCTCTTATGTTTTTATTAATTTCAACTTCCATTTTAAATATTCCCGCGCAAATTATAATAATTAAATCGGAGAGTAAACTTTTATTTACAATATTTTAATAGTTTAACATTTTTAATAATAATTTTTAATAAGTAATTTAAAAATTATTGAATTGAATAATTAATATTCGCATTATGATTTACATCAATTATTGGAAATGACTGTTCGGTTTGTAAACAATTACATATCTACCTACTTGTTAATAAAAGTTAATTGATAATTTATATACTCTTACAGTATACGTTTCCATCAAAGCAGGTAAATTTATCTAAAAATAATAAGTAAAATTACTATTAATAAATGCATATAAACTCAATTTTAATAGTGAACCAACGATAGTTATTTTTTATAGTGTGGTAACCTGTAATTAGTTATTTTGTCCAACAAAAAAAGATAAATATGTTTCACCGGCTTGAAATGTAATTTATAAGTTAAATATTTACTTTTCATAACCTATTGATTTTTATCATAAAACAAATAATTTCTTGTGAATAAGTTTGTCCGACGTTTAA
Source organism: Lethrus apterus (assembly GCA_018397195.1). NCBI lineage: Eukaryota > Metazoa > Arthropoda > Insecta > Coleoptera > Geotrupidae > Lethrus > Lethrus apterus. The sequence continues at coordinate 2,985 of JAFFZR010027518.1, read as the reverse complement.
GAAGTTCTACAAGGAATGATGATGAAGTATTTTAGTCTTTTAAACATTTTATTTATTTTCCATACATTTTGGCATGAGTCACGTTCAGAAGATGCATATTTCGAACAGCATAGACCTAAACGAGAAACTGTGAAAACAATAAACGATGAGCCAGTTTGTGCTGAAGTAAGATTGAAATGTTCTGGTTTACAAGATGATTTGTTAATATTGGAATGTTTACAAACCGACAATTATATATCAAACTTAAATACTACTTGCCAGCACGTTGTATGGGATCACATTCGTCAAATAATTAATAATGAAGAACTAAAGCATAAGCTTATGCCTGTTTGTAGCGGTGACTTTAATAATTTACATTGCCAGATGGATGGTCGAACGGGATCGTTTTTAAAATGTTTAATTAATAGTAAGGATGACATAACAAACAAACAATGTGTTGATGCTATTTTACGAATTGAAAACATAGCCTTTGATGATTATCAGTGGATATCCAGTTTTTTGGAGCATTGCAATGAAGCCATAGCAACATTTCAATGTGGACGAACAGACACACAACAAGATAGACTGTCTCAAGCTGAAACTATTGTGTGTTTACAAAATCATTATGCTGAGATACCTGCCGAGTGTCATCGAGAAATTTCTAAATTATCGCAAATACAAGCTGATAATATAAAACTTGATAGACAGTTATATATAGCTTGTGCTGATGATCAAATGCGATATTGTAGACAATTTCAACCTGGTAGTGGTAAAGTATTTAAATGTCTTATACAACATTTTGATGACACTATTACTGATAAGTGTAGGGCTCATCTTTTAAGACGTCAGAAGTTAATTGCAGAAGATTATCGTGTAAGCAAAGGTTTGATGCGAGCATGTAGAGATGATATTAAAAAATCACATTGTCGCAAACAAACTTCCGATGATAAATCAATTCGACTCGCACAAATACTAGTGTGCTTAGAAAACATAGTTAGAAATGGTACTAGGGTTGATCCAGATTGTGAGGTAGAAATGAGAGACCATCGTAAAATGTTAATGGAAGACTATAGATTGTCACCAGAAATTGTTGATAGGTGCTCTATTGAGATTACAAAATTTTGTAATAATTTGGAAGTTGGAGGGAAAACCATACATTGCCTTATGGATCATGCAAGGTATAAGAATGTAAAAAAGAGAATTAGAGACACATGCCAACGAGCAGTAAGTATTCATCATTTTACTTGTATCTATACAAAGATTTCATTAATAATTTATTATATTATAGTTAGAGACTTTAGTGAAAGAAACCGATGTTGCTGAAGATTGGAGAGTTGATCCAGTTTTATATCAAAGCTGTATTCCTGTAGTACGACTCGCCTGTAAGAATGTACAAGGTGGTGATGCAAGAGTTATGTCATGTTTAATGGATAATATTGGGGGAGATATGATGACAGAAGAATGTGAAGATGCACTGATTCAAATACAATATTTTGTAGCAAGAGATTTTAAACTTGACCCACAACTCTATAGAGCCTGCAGAGATGATGCAAGCCAGTTTTGTCATGCTGGTAGAGAATGGGAAGAAAATCAAAGTCCTGAAAATAGTCCATTGGTTTTACCATGTTTATACAGGTATATATTAGAAATTATTATACAAAAAGACACAAATTCTTTAATTAAATTGTTAGATTTAATGTAATTAAATCATGAGACCACTTTTTTTAATTGTTATATGGCCTTTGTTTATGAAATAGTAATTCAGAAAATTTGTATTTTTACACTAAAGAGTTTTACCTTGTCTGATGACAATTGATTTTAATTACAGTGTATATAATTCGTAATTTTAAACTTTTATAGATATGCTTATCATCCTGATAAAAATATGAAACTAAAAACAAAATGTTTTGAGCAAATTAAAAGAGTAATGCGACAACGTGCCGTCAGTGTTGATCTTCATCCACAAATTGAGGAAGATTGTCTGGATGATTTGGCGAAGTTTTGTTTTGACAAACCAGCAAAGGGAGAAGAAATACTTTGTCTGCAGAATAACATGGACCAACTTATGGATAAATGTAAAAAGTCAATAATAAATTTTACCGAAACAGAAGCAGAGAATGTTGAATTAAATCCATACATTATGAAGAACTGCAGAGACATAATGCATACCGTATGTCATGACGAATTACAAAATGAAGATAGTGACATAATGAATTGTTTAATATCCCATAAAAACGACCCAATTGTTAAAAGTAGCAATAAATGTCGAATTAGTATTGAACATTTTCAGCTTCTCTCTATGAAAAATTTTCGTTTTACATACAAATTTAAAGTTGCATGTAAACCTTATGCAATGAGATTTTGTCAAAATGAAAAAACTAAAGCATCTGTTATTAGTTGCTTGAGTGAGAAAGTTGTTAAAGATACGATGGCTGGGGTTAAAAGTGATATTCAAAAGGAATGTCGGCAACAACTAAAAGCACAATTGTTCCAGCAAAGAGAAAACATTGATTTTGATCCAAAGTTGGCGAAAGCTTGTGAAACTGATATAAATAAATTTTGTAAAAATATCCAACATGGATCGGCACAGGTAGTTTAAAAAAGAAATTTGTCATTTAATTTAATTTTGTTATTAGGTTTTAGAATGTTTACAAGCTACACCCGATCAAGAATTAACCGACACATGTCAAACAGAATTATTTAAAGTTAAAATAGAAGAAATCACTGATAACTCGATAGACTATGCTCTCATTACTATGTGTGGAGGAGCAATAGAACAATTTTGTGATAAAGTCGAACGGGAGCACGTTTTAGATTGTTTAAAGGTATTTATTTATAATTTTGCCTTAACAGTTCATAGCATTTTTCACTTATTCAAATTATTTTTTGTGTTTCATAGCTACTGTTGCTACTTGTTTCACTTTTTTCATAATATAAATTATTATTAGTGTCAAATTCTTGGTTGATAGAATACTTATCTTTTTTTTTTTTTTTTTTCTTTTCTTG